>CM059876.1:25182202-25214702 GCA_030490815.1 Acer saccharum
GTTGCTAAGTGGATTAGAAAGATGAAATGTTTGCCATGTTGCACAAATAGCCTTGAAGGCAAATTCTTCTAATTTTTGGTATTTGGATAGTGGGTGCTCTAGGCACATGACGGGAAACAAGAGTTTCTTCGAGACTCTTGTTATGGAGGAAGGTGGATATGTCACTTTTGGTGATGGATCCAAAAAGAAGGTTGTAGGGAAAGGATCCATTTCCGTTCCCGGTTTACCCTCCTTATCCGATGCTTTATTTGTTGATGGCTTGAAAGCCAATTTAATAAGCATTTCACATCTAAGTGATGAAGGATATTCCGTCTTGTTTAGTAAAAATGATTGCTCAATCCTAAAGCCCGATGGACAAACCTTATTGAAAGGTATGAGATCTAGCGACAATTGTTATTGTCTTGAAGCTAGAATAGTCTCAAACAATGTGTCCATGGATGAGCAAGTTGAGTTGTGGCATGAAAGACTTGGCCACATGAACTTTAGGGATTTAAGAACCCTTGGAAAGTTCGAGTGTGTGCGTGGCCTCCCTAAGCTTGGGAAGAAAGCCAATGGTATTTGTGGACCTTGCCAACAAGGAAAACAAACCAAAAGCATGCACAAAAAGGGCAAGTATCTCTCCACCAAGGAGCCCCTAGCTTCTCCACATGGATCTCATGGGTCCTATGCAAACCGAAGCTTAGGTGGAAAGAGATACATTTTTGTTTGTGTTGATGATTTCTCTAGATTTACATGGACATATTTTCTTAGAGAAAAATCCGAAACTTTTGATAAGTTTAAAATGCTTTGTACTAAATTGCAAAATGAAATGAATTCTAACATTAGAAGCATTAAACGGATTAGAAGTGACCATGGGAGGGAGTTTGAGAATGCCTCTTTTGAAAGCTATTGTGATAGCCTAGGCATCTCCCATGAGTTTTCGCTCCTAGGACACCTCAACAAAATGGAGTTGTTGAGAGGAAGAATAGGGTCCTCCAAGAGATGGCCCGTGTGATGTTGCTTAGCAACAATGTCCCTAGGAACCTATGGGCCGAAGCCATCAACACGGCTTGCTATATAGGAAATAGAGTGTTCCTAAGGCCCGGTACTAGAAACACCTCCTATGAGTTATGGAAAGGCAAGAGGCCAAATGTTAGCTACTTCCACACTTTGGGAGCAAATGCTACATTTTAAATGACCGTGATCAACTTGGCAAGTTTGATGCTAAGAGTGATGAGGGTATCTTTATTGGCTATGCCTTGAATAGTAAGCCTATAGAGTTTTCAACTTGAAGACTCGAACCGTCATGGAATCATCGAATGTTTCATTGATGATACAAGGCTCAAGTCCAAAGATGAAGGAGGATGTTTTAGAGGATGACTCTCCTTTGGAGAGGGTTGTGGTGACTCCCAATGTTGGGACATCTAATGAAGTCACACAACCTAGTACTAGAGTTCCTAACTTGGACTCTAATGAACCCGCTCCATGGGTTAGAAGACTCCATAACAAAGAGGATGTTATTGGAGATGTTAATGAGGGTGTTAGAACTAGGCGTCAAATAGCTAATCTAATTAGCTTTACATGCTACACCTCTCAAATAGAACCCAAAAAGGTTGAAGAAGCCTTAAATGATGAATTTTGGGTTCTTGCCATGCAAGAAGAGCTAAACCAATTCGAAAGGAATGAGGTTTGGACTCTAGTTCCTAGGCCTAAGACCACTAATGTCATAGGCACCAAATGGATATTTAGGAACAAATCCGATGAGGATGGCAACATAGTGCGGAACAAGGCTAGACTTGTAGCACAAGGGTACTCTCAAATTGAGGGTATCGACTTTGAGGAGACTTTTGCTCCCGTTGCCCGCTTAGAGTCCATTAGGCTTCTCTTGTCCATCTCTTGTGTGCACAAGTTCAAATTGCACCAAATGGACGTCAAGAGTGCCTTCCTCAATGGCTTCTTGCAAGAGGAAGTGTTTGTTGAACAACCTAAGGGGTTTGTGGATGCACACCACCCCAATCATGTCTATCGCCTCAAGAAGGCACTTTATGGGTTGAAACAAGCACCGAGGGCTTGGTATGAGCGCCTCACTCAATTTCTTGTTGACAATAACTACACAAGAGGTAGTGTTGACAAGACACTATTCATCAAGAGAGACAATGATGAGCTTTTCATAGCTCAAATATATGTTGATGACATAGTGTTTGGCTCCACCAACAACACCAAAGTCCAACAATTTGTTGATGTCATGTCTCTTGAATTTGAGATGAGTCTTGTTGGTGAGCTTAGTTACTTCCTAGGTTTGCAAATTAGGCAAATGCATGATGGGATTTTCATAACCCAAGCCAAATATGCTAAGAACCTAGTGAAGAAGTTTGGTTTAGAGAAAGCCAAACATTGTGATACACCCATGAGTACCACTTTGAAGCTAAGCAAGGATGCTAGTGGTAAAAGTGTGGAACAAACTCTATATCGTGGCATGATAGGTAGCTTGCTTTATTTGACCGCAAGTAGGCCCGATATATCTTTTAGTGTGGGTGTGTGTGCTAGGTACCAAGCGGATCCTAAGGAGTCCCACCTCTCTTCCGTGAAGAGGATCATTCGCTATGTGAATGGGACATCCAACTATGGGATTTGGTACTCTTTTGACACTAATGCTAGTCTAGTTGGCTTTAGTGATGCGGATTGGGCAGGAAATTGTGATGATAGGAAGAGCACATCGGGCGGTTGCTTCTTTCTAGGCAACAACTTGGTGTCTTGGTTTTGCAAGAAGCAAAACTCGATTTCCTTGTCCACGGCCGAGGCCGAGTACATAGCCGCGGGAGTGGATGCACACAACTCCTATGGATGAAGCAAATGCTAGTAGACTACGGATTCAACCAAGGTACTCTCACTCTCTTTTGTGATAACATGAGTGCTATTAATATTTCCAAGAATCCGGTTCAACATTCTAGAACTAAGCATATTGACATCCGCCATCACTTCATTAGAGAGCTTGTTGAAAATAAATGCATAGTACTTGAACATGTAGGTACTAATGATCAACTTGCGGACTTATTTACTAAACCCTTAGATGCTACTCGATTTAAAACTCTTAGTAGATCTATTGGGATATGTCTTGTGGAGTGATGTTCTATGATTGACCCCATATGGGGAAACTCAAGCAAAGAGAGCTATTTTGCATTCTTGTAACTTGCAAAAAATTTGAAATAACTTATGCCTCTTCTTTTGATTGCTTAAGTAAGCTTGGTTGTACATATGTATATATGTTTTCAATTCTATAAGTGTGAACCTTGCTTGTCTACAATCCATGTCATATTTATGTTCAAACATGCATTTTTGGACTAGGAGATTTACATAGGAAGTATGATGTGAATGACCTATAGTTATCTCCATGACATGATGATTCTTTAATAACATGCTAAAGATAAATGAAAAAGCATGAAATTCATACAACATGCTCACATGAAAAGCATGAATTAATGATTGCATATTCTTAAAAATGCAAAACTTGTGTGAAAGCTTATGAGACTCAAAATGAATAAAGGATCTTGTATCCGTTCAAAGGAATTTACATTCCAAATGTCTCTCTTTCTTTATTGGTTGAACATTGCTACTATCATACGGATATCTTATCCGGAAAAATCTAATAGGGTGCAAAGTTGCTCATGCCATGTTTCGCTTATAAAGTTGGATATAGTTACTCTTAAATTGAAATCAATAATCTCTATATCCTTGCTTTTCCCATGACATTGGTGAAATTGGTTTGAATTCTTATTAGAAACCTTTGTCATTTGCTTTGCCAAATACCATTGTATTTTGGACTTGAATGCTATATGTCTGTATGCAAAGCATGTTGGATTCACACATTTTATCAAATAAATCTCCTTGTTCTCTCAAATTAATTGAAGTGCATAACGTGACTTATATGTATATGCATATCTTGCATGCTTCTATCTCTCGTTGCTATGAGTGACCCGGTTGGGGACTACTCCTTTGCCTATATCATGATAAAAAGGGGGAGTAGGATATTGTACGGGGAGTTGCAAAATAGAGAAGCTATTGTGCACTTTGGGGAGATAAAACATTGAGGGGGAGCATTGCATTTAATCATACATTGCATACATTTGGTAATGTTGTGCCTAAATTCTACAAATGCAAATGCTTGGTATTGTTCTCACATGATTAATCTCACACTTTACTTGCATTGGAAATGGTAGAAACTCTTTTCAGGGATTGATTATTCTACAAGAGGATTGAAGACTTCAAGTTGCATTCTCTTATCTCTTTGTAATGTAGAATATTATTGTAATCCCGTAGTTTCTATTTTTTTTGTGAGGAATCAATGTGAGTGATGGTTTTGTCACGAAATAGCCAAAGGGGGAGATTGTAAGGATTCCCGTTGTTTCTAATTGGCTTATTTCGTGATCAAACCATATGTGGGGATCCTTGTAAGGGTAGCTTAGGAGTTGGTTTACTATTTGAAGCCCTTTCAAAGACCTAGTCTTGATAAGCACCGAAGGTAAATTCTATGTGCTTACTTATCTTGAAGAGATAGTTGCATACGCTCACTTAGCATACTTGTTCATGTGTGCATTCTCTTCACATGTCACTTTACACACTAGCACTTTGATGTTGTATCTTGTTGTGTGTTTTTGTGTCTTGTAATTCGTTCCCCGATAGTGTTCGGAAACGTCCGCGCACGCACTAGAATGTGCTTGGTTTTGCGCGAAGACCGCCTATGGAGATGCACTTGGCATCTCCTTGGTTTTCACCTCTGTTGGTGATCGGCGGTCGTGATCGGCGGCCTGGCCGCCGAATGAAACCGCCGTTTGAATTCGGCGGTTGAATCGGCGGTTGGATGGCCGCCGATCTGAAACGCCGTTTCAGACCTGATTGATTTTATTCTCGGGTTTAATTCGGCGGTGGGAACGGCGGTCACAAACCGCCGAATGGAACCGCCGTTTCTCCCCTGTTTCTCCGGGAGCAATTCGGCGGTTGAAATCGGCGGCCACCGACCGCCGATTGAAACCGTCGATTGGCGCGTTTCTTTGAAACTTACTTAAACGACCTCACTTTGGCTTGGCACCCTATATATATGCCATTTTGTCTTTAGGTCAATTAAGAGAGTTCATATTCAGATTTCATACTTAGGATATTTTTCAAAGAGAAGAAAAATTCCAAGAACTCATTTTCAATTACTCAAACACTTTTTCATGATCATCAATCATCATCTAGCATCATCATAGATCATCTAGATGTCATCTTGCATGGAATCTTCATCATACTTTGCTTGGTAAGCTTTTCACTAATATCTTACATATTTTGTGTTTATTTTATCTAGCAATCTCAATTAATTACTTGATTGTTATTTTGTATGCTTTAGATACAAAATTGAGATTAGTATGAGGTATGTTTGAGAAGTTGTATTGTGCTAGCATATTAGGTTTTGTGCTTGATATTGATTAGCTTAACTAATTGACATGTCATTTAGTTTTGATATCTAGGATTGTTCTTAATTGCATATTAATCATCTTAGATAAGCATATAGGGTTTCCCTTGCTCTATGTTGCATTTTGGATATTTTCACATATTCACTTAGGGTTGTATTCTCTTCTAGAGAAGGTAAGTCTTGTGTGTAGCAATCGGGATTAGGTTGCTTAGATCGCAAGCAAATTGGACTAGGTGGGATTAGGTAGGTGTGTGATTACTTCCGGGATTAGGTTGTAATTGTTTGCACATTTAGTGGATTCGAGGTTCGAGTGTGGCTTACTTACATAGCCCGTGGTTTTTCCCGTGAGGGTTTCCACGTAAAAATCAAGTGTTAATTTAATTTCCGCACCATATTACACTTGCTTGTTTATATTATCTTGAGGGTAATTTCGTAATTTTGACTAACACGAAAAATTGGGTAAAAAGCGTAAAATCTATTCACCCCCCCTCTAGATAGCTTTATACACACCGTGCTATAATTAGTTTCAATTACTGAATATAAGTTGTGGAATTAAGCCTATAGAGTGAATTCTTAGAATATTGTATGAACACACACACTCTATCAAGGAGTATTAAATGACAATACTCAATTCAACATCAAGAATTAGTATTTCATTTACTCTAAGCTAACCAATCCATGCTTCTAAGATTTATGAGATATATGTCATGATTTCATCAATTCAAGCATACAAACACAAGTGATGCATATAAGAAAGATGGTATCGAGTGATTACATCAATACTTTCATAAATTCCCCAACAAAGTGTTTAGTAACACATGATCGGCGTCTTCTTTCCCGCCGTCACGAACTCGCCACGGCTTCAGAAAAGCTATCGGCGGCTTCTTTCCCGCCGTACGAACTCACCGTGATTTCTGGTGACTTCAGACCTTCGGGACGGCTGGAATGTTCCCGCCGTACGAACCCACCGTGATTTCTGGCGACTTCAAGCTCCCTAGCTGGCGGCTTATGTCCAACCGTGTCTTCTTCTTATGGTTTTGCTCCTCTTTTAACCACTTTGATGCAAAAACCTTCCTGATTGGTCAGATTACCTGAACTTAACAAAACACAAGTTATGCATACAAAATTGCTCGAATACGAATACGAACACAAAAGGTAGGAATAAGGGGCGCTAAATGCAAACATTCATAGCGCGATCAGACCCCCAAACCTATCTTTTGCTCATCCTCGAGCAAAACAACGAAAGAAATAACAACACTACTACTTATTAATAACAATTAACTAATCCATTTTCGTAGGAAACACGATGGTACTTAGCACGTACCACATGCCTTTTAAACCTCTAGGTGCCCCTAGTAGGAGGAGTGTAGTCTCCTAATGGTTTACCAGATACGATACCCACAAACGCAACTCTGTAATCTACCATTGAGAAGTCACCTTGTATATATCAATAGAAACTCATGCAAGCTAAGCATTCCCAACTAGGACTAATAAAATTCCACTTCAGTTATAACAACACATAATACTTGTATGCCAATAATTTGGATGTTTTTGGTCCAAGAATCAGTAAATTATCTGCCTAAGGTAAATTCGCCTCGACTTCTATTTCTCACGGATCCATCTCTTTCTTCTCTCAGAATCCTAGGTTATCTCTCTTCAATCACATGCGAATTGCGTGTATGTATATAGAATTCAAATATAACGCATGTGAATATAGAAACAATGCACTTTCATAATGTCAAGTCTCATGAATGAATTGATAACCATGAACATGGAAAGAACATGTTTGACTCGTATTCCCAACTTAGACTTCTCACAGATCCACTAGGGCTTTCCTTGGTTGTAATGGGGCCATGGGTAATTTATGGTGAGTGGAATGAATTTGATGGAATCCTAAAGATGTTGATCAACCTTTCAATCACTTTACTAGCTCATTTTTTTCAATGTCCACAAGCGTCTAGGCTAAGATTAATAATTTGATGATGTGCTAATTGGTACTCACTACAAGTATTCAATCGATTAGGTATCATGGCTTTAAGTGTTTATTTTTACACCTTTACAATGTAGCCTCTCTATTGCACATTTTCTATCATCGCCTGAGTACACGCTATTTACAGATTTGAGCTATCTACTTGCATTTTTACTTATGCAACTATGATCAACATCTAAAGATTTCATGTGGTTGGTGTGTATGGATGTATGTGTTGATGAAATGAATGGTTGTGTTTGGCCTTAAATTTGGCAATTGGAGCACATATCATAAGGACAGTGTTTGGATAATGAACTTGAACACACATGCCTAGGATCATCTCTATCAGACCTTCTAACAAGGGAATACAACTATGATCAACATCTAAAGATTTCATGTGGTTGGTGTGTATGGATGTATGTGTTGATGAAATGAATGGTTGTGTTTGGCCTTAAATTTGGCAATTGGAGCACATATCATAAGGATAGTGTTTGGATAATGAACTTGAACACACATGCCTAGGATCATCTCTATCAGACCTTCTAACAAGGGAATACAAATTTCACAAGCAGTCCACAATATTTCCTGTTCAATGGCAATCAATACTAGTGCATATGAATGAGATCTCAATGCATCCTATATTTGAATAGTGCTTTTTACAAGAAGAATGGATTATACCCTCTTAATTAATCAGCACAGGCTCGATTCCTCACATGAGTAGTCTCACAATTCCCCTAGGATCAAACAATCCAAGGTTCCTTCACCTAAACATCCGAAAATTGGCACTGTACAAGCATATTTATAGTGGTGCAACATCTTAGATGGCATGCATATTAGTCAAAATTTAGCTTCCAAAGTAAGTATGGAATGGTTTCATTGGCATATATAAGTAACAACCCTCAAACCAATTTCAAAATTGTTACAGAGATTTGAAATTATTTTTTTTCAACAAGTCCCTATATATCACATAATATACACATATGTTATAACAATCCTACAAAAATACAAAAATTGTGCCACACCCCAAAACCTAAACCAAACATTGTCCTCAATGTAATTGCGAACATGGTTAGTTAGAGTTTAGATATAGCAACAATAAAATCAACACTAAACAAACAACCATATATATATACATTAAAATACGTAAATAACACTAGGTAAGAAAATTGTACCTGGGTGGGGTGCCTCCCACCTAGCGCGAGATTTTCCATCTAGGCAAGACGCATGAGAGCTTTACGGCTCTGTAAGTGCTACCTGTTCCAAAATCCTGACTTCATCCGCTCTTTGCAGATATGGCTTCACCCGATGCCCATTTACCTTGAATGTATCCCCATTTTTCTCATTTAGTAGCTCGATGGCTCCATATGGGAATATTTAGAGTATCCTATACGGCCCATACCATCTCGATCTGAGCTTTCCTGGAAACAGCTTCAACCTAGTGTTGAATAGGAGGACTAACATCCCCAGGCACAGATCCTTGAGGATTACTTTCTTGTCATGCATTCTCTTGGTCTTTTCTCTGTAGATTTTTGCATTCTATATGCTTCATCTCGGAGTTCCTGGAGTTCATTCAGTGGAAGTTTACGTTCTTCCCCTGCCTCGTCCATCTCAAAGTTCAGCTTCTAGAGTGCCTAGTAAGCATTGTGCTCTAATTCCACTGGCAAATGGCAAGCCTTCCCAAAGATCAAACGATAGGGTGTCATCCCGATTGGAGTTTTGAAAGCAGTTCTGTAGGCCCATAAGGCTTCATTCAACTTGAACGACCAATCTTTCCTGCTTGTGTTCACAGTCTTTTCAAGGATTTGCTTGATGTGTCTATTACTAACCTCTACTTGACCAGAGGTTTGAGGGTGATAGGGGGTTGCAACCTTGTGATTCACACTATACTTCTTCAGCAGCGTGGCGAATATCTTGTTACAAAAGTGACTTCCCCCATCACTTATGATGGCCCGTGGAGTCCCAAACCTGGAGAAAATCGTGCCCCTTACAAACTTCACAACTACTATACTGTCATTGGTCTTCGTGGCTATGGCTTCAATCTATTTAGAAACGTAGTCCATGGCTACCAGGATGTAGCTGTATCCATCCGATGGTGGGAATGGTCCCATGAAATCGATTCCCCAGACATCAAAAATCTCTACTACCATTTGGCTTGACTGCGGCATCTCATTCCTCTTACCAATGTTTCCTGTTCTCTGACATCGGTCACATCGTAAGCAGAAGTGGTAAGCATCTTTGAACAATGTTGTCCAATAGAACCCCGAGTGAAGAACCTTTATCGCTGTCTTTCTAGAACTGTAGTGGCCTCTGCATTGAAGTTCATGGCAAACTTCAGGATGTCTAACTGTTCATCCTCTGGTATGCATCTCCTAATAATCTGGTCTGCCCCATGCTTGAACAAGTATGGGTCGTTCCAAAAGTACTGTCTTGCATTGAAAACGAATCTCTTTTTCCCTTGACTTGTCATGCCTGATGGTAAAATCTGGTTTGTGAGATAGTTAACTATATCCGCATACCATGGCTCTGTGTCGCTTAATTTCAAAAGCTGTTCATCTAGAAAACTGTCCCTTAGTGGTAGAGTATCTTCTTCTGCATATGAATCTAACATTAGTCTACTCAAGTGGTCTGCTACCACATTCTCACTCCCTTTCTTGTCTCTGATCTCTAAATCGAATTCCTGTAGTAGAAAGATCCATCGAATGAGTCTTGGCTTGGCATCCTTCTTCTGGAGGAGATATCGGGGTGCTGAGTGATCAGTGAAAACAATAACCTTTGCGCCAATTAGATATGATCTGAATTTTTCTAGCGCAAAAATAACTGCTAACAACTCCTTTTCTGTAGTGGAGTAGTTCATCTGTGCGTCATTCAGGGTCCTTGAAGCGTAGTATATGGCATGTGGAATTTTGTCAACCCTCTACCCTAGTACTACTCCAACAACATAGTCAGAAGCATCACACATGAGCTCGAAAGGCAAACTCCAATCAGGTGGCCTCATTATGGGAGCTGTGGTCAACAATTCCTTTAATTCTTTAAATGCTGCCATAGACTTCTCATCAAAATCAAACTCGATCTCTTTTTGAAGTAGTCATGTAAGGTTCATGATTTGTATTGGCTTGATTCCATTGTAAAACACTTCATATTTGTATTAGTTGTTGCTTAGGATATTCTTTGAAGAAAGGAAGCTTAAAAGGTGAAGAGCAACGTCTAGTGCAAAAGTCGTCTTCAAGAGGTGAAAAGCGTCAAAGGTATATCTTGACTCCTATCCTCTTGCAAGGTGTTAGCGCACACACACACAATTCATACATGTGTGTCACTGCATCGTGGTTCAAACATTTGGTATAACACATTCACACATCTCATTGTATGCTCATGCATTGATCTTGTATAGACAAACATTGTAGAATTGCATGTTTTGTGACTATCTCTTTGATATGGCATGCTTGTGTGAATATGTGTTTATTTGTTTGTATATTTTGTATTTTGGACTTGAAAATGTTCTTATTTGATGCCTTATTGAGTTTCGGTCGTTTCGGTTACTCATTCATAAGGTTTCGAGTCCAAGCGATGTAGCTACGCTACTTTTCATTCTCATTCGTTGAGTTGACTTCATCGTAGTTTTCTGAGATGATTTCTCAACCATTTTTCCAAGTTGTGTAGTCTTCGTCGTGCGAGAGGGAGTCACAGTTCATAATCCAAAAACAGATTTGAAATTGGAGTTCGGATGCCCAAGATACGGCTGAAAAACGTGAGAGTGCACGAGAGAGGTGAGAGTGGCCAAGAGGCCACGTGTGCCACGCCGTGAGGGAGGCCGTGGGGCCCACGGCCAGAGACCCTCTCTGGTCCCGTGAGGCCCACACGCCCCCCACAGGGTGGGTGATGTGGCCCTCTCTTATTGGTCCTGAAAACTCTTCTCTCTCCTCCTTTTAATCACTTCTCCTTCCCTGCAAAACATTTGAATAACTTGAAGAACATTTCCACGAAATTCTGCAGTTTTCTTCAATTTTTTAGTTTTAGTATTTTGATCATATCTTTCTCATATGAACTCGAAATTAATCGATTCAAAAGCCAAAATTGTTGGCCTTGAGGAGAGCTCCAAGCATTTCTAGAGGCAGCTGACTTCTTCATTGTTCCCGGTTGCTTGATTTTCAGTACGTGGTCAGGTTGTTTGTTCAACTTCTTCTCTTTCATTTCATCTTTGATCATCTCTTTGATTCTTACTATTTGATTGATGAAATATGATAAGAAAGATGTTAGATCATATGCTAGGGGTGTTTGATCATTTGTCAATTGAGTTTTAGCTTTGTGATTTCTCTTGAACATATATGTGCTAAACTTGATTTTGTTTGAAATTGATTCTAGAAAATTTACATATGATGTGTCTCATATTATTTTCTAGGTTTTATTTCATAATCTAAGAACTAGGTTTTTAGTGTGATATATTGAATATTCATACCTTGTTCTCATTGATTTACATGTCTTGATTTGTAGATAATTTTGTGATTGTGTGTTGGAAGCATATTCTAGATTGTCATTGAACATGTACATTTTGCTTGATTGATCATCTAGCTTAATTTGTTTGTGTTTGCATCACTTGCATCACGTAGATCATAGCCTTACATTAGGTTGAAGTCTCTAGCAAAGTGAGTGAAGCTTTGTGGATAGAGCAAGGAAGTCTTGATTAGAGTCGGGAGGACTCGGATAATCAAGCAAGGGAGACTTGTCTAGGGTCGGGAGGATCAAAATAGGCAAGCAAGAAATATTCCTAGAGACATGAGCGTCTTGGATAGGAAATTGCTTTCTAGAGGTGTAGGATACATCTCGGATAGGAAGTAGGCTTGGTGATTCACTAGCCCGAGGGTAGATTAGGAGTTGATAGCTTGAGCGGATATCATGAGTTGGTAGCTTGAGTGTGTAAGTCCTTTTTCACATAGTGGATTGCTTTGCCGGTGGTTGTGGTATCAGCCCGTGGATGTTTCCTCTTTGAGGTTTTACCACGTAAAAAACACTTGTGTTCATTTTTGTTTTTACTTTACTTTATCTTCCATATCTTACATTGATTGCATATCTTGTAAATTGATTAACTCTTGTATTAGTGAAATCAATTCATTTGCTAAATCTAATCAAGTGTGCATTTTCTTTGTTATATTCCGCATCATTTTTAATATTGGAAGAATTTGAGTAAATACCTATTCACCCCCCCCCCCCCCCCCCCCCCCCCCCCTCTAGGTATATTTTACACTACTACTTAAGGGAAATTTCAAGTCGACACAGGGGCCTCGAAATCTTCGAAAAATCCTTGATGAACCTTCTGTAAATCCCTGCATGGCTCGAATTTCTCTCTCTGATCTTGGAAACTGTAAACTCTTCATGACGTCGACTTTTGCCTTATCTACTTCAATGCCTTTACCCGAGATAATGTGCCCTAGCACAATTCCTTCCTTCACCATAAAGTGACTTTTCTCCTGGTTCAATACTAAATGAGCCTGCTTGCATCTTGCTGGCACTGAGGATAGGTTTCTCAAACAGTCACCAAAAGAATTTCCCATTACTGAAAAGTCGTCCATGAAGATCTCTATTATGCCTTCCACCATATCTAAAAATATAGATGTCATG
Organism: Acer saccharum; assembly: GCA_030490815.1. Classification (NCBI taxonomy): domain Eukaryota; kingdom Viridiplantae; phylum Streptophyta; class Magnoliopsida; order Sapindales; family Sapindaceae; genus Acer; species Acer saccharum. The sequence continues at coordinate 25,195,213 of CM059876.1, forward strand.
CACCTCTGAAATGTACCTGGAGCATTACATAGCCCAAATGGCATCCGTCGGTAGGCGAATGTACCGAAAGGACATGTGAAAGTGGTTTTCTCCTGATCTTCTGGAGCGATAGCAATTTGATTGTATCCGGAGTACCCGTCCAAAAAGCAGTAATGACTGTGACCTGCCAAATGTTCCAACATCTAATCAATGAATGGCAGAGGGAAATGATCCTTCTTAGTAGCTGAATTAAGTTTCCTGTAATCGATGCATACTCGCCAACCTGTCTAAACCATTTGTGGCACCAACTCATTGTCTTCATTCTTCACCACAGTCAACCCAGACTTCTTAGGCACTACATGAATAGGGCTAACCCACTTGCTGTCTGAAATAGGGTAAATGATCCCATTTTCTAACAACTTGAGGATTTCCTTCTTGACTACCTCCTTCATGATTGGATTTAGCCTTCGTTGCCCTTCGATGGTTGGTTTAGATCCTTCCTCAAGAAAAATTTTGTGCATACACGTGGTAGGGCTAATTCCTTTCAAGTCATCCAACGACCAACCTATAGCCTCTCTGTAGTATTGCAACACATTGATCAATTCTTTCTCTTCCTCTGGTTGCAAGTCTGATGCAATGATCACCGGAAATGTCTCATTTTCCCCTAGGAATGCATACTTTAAGGTAGATGGCAGTAGCTTGAGTTCTAAGATAGGTGGGGGAGTTGTGTTTGGCTGCTCATCCCTCAGAATGTGCTCCCCTGTTTCTTCATCTTCCCCTATGGCGCTAGCCCATACCAACATTTCTACCCAGTCGATTACTTGACCCTCTTCTAATTCATAGTTTTTAGAAGCCATAGAGTCATGGATATTCTTCTCAGAGAATTCAACCACTAACACATCTTCAATGGAGTTTTCCATTTCCTGGTATGAACAATTTATACACTATATAGAATCAATGTTAACAAGACTACTGGAACAGTGAATTCTACCTATACCTAAAGTGCCTTAATTGTCCTAAGTATTTCTCAATCCTTATGTTATTTACTATAATTAGGTGTGTGTGTGTGTAAACCATCATGCATATAAACACGTTATTCAACAATCAAAATCACAAGTTGGCTCACATATCATTGATTTTATCTTACTCTTGATGAACCCATCACCCTAGCATGCACATGTCTCTAGATATCTTCTAATGATTTCTCTTTTCTAATCCTTGAAATTTTTGCAGCCTAACATCACCATATAATCAAGAAAGAATAGAGAAAGAGAGATGACTTGCAAACCAAGTAAAGAATTAGTATCTAAAAGGTACCTTGGCTGAGGATCAAGAAGAGCAAGGATGTTTGAAATGAAAACTTCAGTTGAAAAATAGAGTACCAACCCAAAAGCCAGAACATCTACCTTTAAAACCCCTTTCTGACGGCCTCGGCGGGTTTGTGCGGTGAGTTTAATCCCGCTGTACTAACTCGCCTTATAAGAACACCCTTCCCTTTAGCAACCCGCCACGGCTTTGTTCGTTCTTCACGGCGGAACATGTCCCGACGCACAAGGTCACGGTACAATCCTACCATAACCGGCGAGCTTGCTTCTTCTACCAGGCTGTTTTCAGCCCGCCGACCATGTTCTCGCCACAAGGTCATCAATTTCCAACGGGCTTGTTACTTCTGGACGGCGGCTTATGTCTCGCTTGAACCAAGGTCACCGAGATGCTCATTTTCTTTTGGCGGGTTTGTTACTTCTAGACTACAGCTCATGTCCCGCTGGGACTAAGCTCGCAGCAATCCACCCCTAAAACCTGGTCTCCCTTTTCGTCCTTTTGGATCGTCTGACCTGCACAATTCACTTTACACACACAACATATACAATCCTAGCTCAATGCTCGGGGAAATTACACACATAATAGATATTATTACTTATTAGAGTTCAAGGTTGTGGGTCAAATGATCCCACACCTCATTACTTGTCCTTAATTAATAATTACAAGCAAAACAAGTAAAACATTCCATTTTCGACCCTGTTCTTCGGTCACCCACCTACACACACACAATATTCATTAAATCGTTCACGTATTTAAATTCGAAGGAGACGTGCTCGTGCTTCCAATCTCAGAACAAGACGTAGGAGGTCGGTGTAACAAGCTAAAGGTCATGGGTGCCTCAGGGAGCCACATTTTCAAATCTGGTGTGGAGTTCACTTGTGGTGGGGAAGATTCCTTGTATGTGTCCTTTCAGACCAATATTTGCCTTGGTCTCCCCACAACCCTCCTAGGAGACACATTCCTTGTTTTACAAAACTCATGATATCTCATGCAATTGGGCCTTTTGTGCCCTTGAGTTCCACAATAATAACATGTTGGAGAGTAGAAAGTACCTCCATGGTTGTCAACTCTTTCTGCGGTATTGAGGTTATGGCTGGCTCGCTTCCTTCCCGGACAAGTTGTGTTCAAATTGTCCACCATATCCCGTACCTCCAGTTCTTTCATTAGATCGAAAATCCTATCTTGCATCTTCTATGTAGAGTACGTATAGGCCTCCTTCAAATCATATATGAGTTTCATAACCTCCGCAAGATATCCCATCTGTTCCTCCTTCTCTTGATCTAGCTGCTTAATTCTTATTAACAAACTCTTATTGTGGGCAAGCAATTCCTCCTTGTTTAAAGTCTCTGAATCCTTTAGGCTTTTCTCCTCTTCTTCCAGTGTCCTAAAAAATTCTTCTATGTTGTCAGACTCCTGAGTGTCGTGACTAGGTGGACTTTTTTTTTCAATTATGGGTTTCTTCTTTGGCAATGGTTGAGCTCCAAACATATTGAACTCTACTACATCATCCAAAACACTCAAAGTGAGTTTCCCTCCATGAACATCCACAACAGCTCGTGAGGTCGCCATAAACGGCCTTCCTAACAACACTGGTTGTGAGTTTCCATTCTCATCTCTATCCTCTACGTCCAACACTACAAAGTCAGTGGGAATGAGCAATCGATCCACCTTGAGGATCACATTCTTCACTACTCCTTTAGGATTTCTAGATGACTAATCTACGAGACGCAAACTAATGGAAGTCGGCTTGAGTTCACTCAATCCCAGCCTTTCATACACAGAGTATGGCATCATGTTGATGCTGGCTCCTAGATCAAGCATGGCTTTTTCTGCTGAGGAGATTCCCACAGTAATACTCAACTCAAAACTCCCTGGATCTTGTTCCTTGGTAGTGTACCCACTCCTAGAACTAGTAATGGCATGAGCCTGCTCATGCATTGGGGCTTTCCCCCTGTCTTGCTGCCCGTTAGCCTCCATCACCTGTCCCAACTGAATTGATAACTTTTTCAGTGACGCCTCTATTCCCATCATTCTTTGGTCCATCTCATGTTGATATGACTGTGGAGGGTTATGATTGCTCTACTGACTCGAACTCCCAGCACCTTGCTGTACTTGATACTGATTACGGGGGTTGTTTCCACCCCATGATTGATTCTGATCATACCTTGGCTGCTGGTAGGCATTGTTACTGTTTCTCTGCCTGCCTTGATTCCACTGGTACATCACTTGAGCTTCTGCCTCTGAATAAACCTCTCTGTGGGAGGTGCATACATCTGCTCCATGTCCAATCATGCCACATGCTTGGCATACCTTACCCTGGCTATTCTGTTGCCCCTGCTGATTTACCATCATTGCCCTGACACTATTATTCAAGGTCTCCATCTGCATTGCTAAATGTGTAGTCCCACTACGGCTTCCCTTTGTGCTCCTTTGTTGAGAATTCTGTCCCAGCATTTCATACTTGTTGAACACATAATCAGCGGTACATTCCCTCATCGCCCCACCACAAGCATTGTCGACAATTGCTTGTGTGAGTCTAGTAAGTCCATCATAAAATGATTGCACCTGTGACTGAAGTGTGAAATCGTGGTATGGGCACTGAGCTAACAATAGCTTGAACCTCTCCCATGATTCGTGGAATGCTTTTCCTTCCTCCTCTTGGAAGTTTGCAATTCTTCCCTTTATTTCTTTGGTTTTCCAGGACGGAAAGAACTTGGAGAAAAATTTCTGCTTCACCTCGGCCTATGTGGTCAGTGTACCAGCTGGAAAAGCCATCAGCCATTTCTTGGCGTTGTCCTTCAAATAGTATGAAAAGCAACGCATCCTTAGTAAGTCCTCTGTTAACCGGTCCAATGGTATCGTAGTGATAGCATTATAGTATTCTTTCATAAACTGAAGTGCGTCCTCATTAGGTTTCCCATAGTAGGATGGCAAGATGTTATAGTGCAAGTTCTTCAGCTTAGTCCCGCTGAGCGGCATTCAATGCTATGGCCAAAGGATGTGCCCCCACAATGGGCAATGAAAATTCCTTCATGCATCGTACGTCCTCCATCTAGTTCACTGTGAAGACTCTGCACACAAGTTCAAGAAAAGTAACGAAGATCAATGTGAAAAAGATAAACGTTATACTAGTGTGCAACTCAAAGTATAGTAATTCTAAATTTTCCCTAAAATGACACTCCTAAACCTCCTAGCTAACCACGCTACAAAAGAAATCCCCAGCAGCGACGCCAAAAGTTTGACGCATCCTAACCGGGTCTCTAATTACACTATAATATGTCCTAAATTACCACGGTTATATTACTGAACGCATGAGTATTTCACCCTTTGCAAATCGTACAAGTTGTTATGCTAGTATAGTGTACAAAGTAAGGGTATCGATCCACAGGGAATCAAATAACTGGTAAATGCTAGAATTAGTGAGAGTTTTACGGAATTAAACGAATGTGATAATAAAAGATTATAATTGATAAGCTAAGATGTTAGGGAATGTATGAAATTAGTAACGATGCACGACAAATAACCACTTTTATGCACTAAAGATCAAATCACTAGTGTTGTTCCACTTATGCCATTGGCACAATCAACCATTCACTTAATAAATCCTCTAAGTTTAGATTAATCATTAATGAATGTAAGTTGTGGAATTAAGCCTATAGAGTGAATTCTTAGAATATTGCATGAACACACACACTCTATCAAGGAGTATTAAATGACAATACTCAATTCAACATCAAGAATTAGTATTTCATTTACTCTAAGCTAACCAATCCATGCTTCTAAGATTTATGAGATATATGGCATGATTTCATCAATTCAAGCATACAAACACAAGTGTTGCATATAAGAAAGATGGTATCGAGTGATTACATCAATACTTTCATAAATTCCCCAACAAAGTGTTTAGTTACACATGATCATCAAGTATAGCATATTAATGAACAAAAGGAAGAAATACTACCCTCGAAGAATCAAGGCCGACCTCTCCTTCCTCCACAGCAATACAAACCAAATGATCACAATAACTTTCAAGAGATTGATGAGCAAGGTACTTACTAAGATCAATACCTTTTAGCTACAAAGATTACAAGTGAAAGCTTCTTAATCACTAATCTATTCTATGATAAATTACCCAAAAACTACTAAGAACTATTCTATACTATTTTTTTCACCCTTTGTTCTGTAGGAGAGAGAAGTATATATATGTTTTTCTTCAATTGAGGCAAGGAATGCCAAATTGACCCTTGGACGTGCCTCTGGCGGGTTCATTCCGCGAGTTCAAACCCGCCGCTCGAACCCGCCGTGGCCTCTGGTGAGTTTCTCGACGTCTTCTTTCCCGCTGTCACGAACTCGCTACGGCTTCAGAAAAGCTATCGGCTGCTGCTTTCCTGCCGCATGAACCCGCCGTACGAACTCGTCGTGATTTCTGGTGACTTCAGACCTTCGGGACGGCTGGAATGTTCCCACCGTACGAACCTACCATGATTTCTGGCGACTTCAAGCTCCCTAGCTGGCGGCTTATGTCCAGCCGTGTCTTCTTCTCATGGTTTTGCTCCTCTTTTAACCACTTTGATGCAAAAACCTTCATGACTGGTCAGATTACCTGAACTTAACAAAAACACATGTTATGCATACAAAATTGCTCTAATACGAACACAAAAGGTAGGAATAAGGGGCGCTAAATGCGAACATTCATAGCGCGATCATACCCCATACCCGGTACCCCATACTCAGACCGGTCCTCCGAGCAACTCCCGAACACCTAGCATAAAAGGTGTCAACAAGAGAGGTCTTAGTACACCATCTGTCAGATTACCAAGGAAGACCAGAACCATGCTACAAAAAGGACAATATGCACCAGCATTCAAATACAAGGAAGGTTGACCTCTCCGGCCATTCACAACGCCATTAATGGAGATAGTCAACCCTATTAATGGAGATGATCAACCATATTAATAAAGATAGTTAACTCTTTAATGGTCATTCACAATGCCATTAATGAGAGAATATTCAACTCAATCAATGCCAAATCAGTGTTCCTATTGTTAGGTTTATAGTTTGTATTGGCATATATTCCATATCAAAACGTGTTTCTTTTGTAATGTTTAGTGGTCCATATGTTGAAGATTTATAAAGATGAAGAAAGTCTTGGCCACAATTCATGCAAAATGCCGGCCTCAAAGAGATATGTGCTTCATTGATCATCAAAGGTAATATAAGACCTCATATCTCTTACAAGGCTAGGCACACACACACACATGGCATCCTTGTGTGTTCCTTCATGGTTAAACATCATTTATATATTACTTTCACACACTTGATAATATATGCCCATGCATTTATACTATCTTGACAAACTTTGCTTATTGCATGTTTTAGGACTATGTCTAAAAAATAGCATATGTGTGTGTCTTTGTGTTTGTATGTTTCTGTATTTTTTTATTTGGACTTGAATATGCTCTATTATGATTCCTTATTGCATTCCGGTCATTTCGGTTACTCATTCATTTAATTTCGAGTCCAAGCGATGTAGCTACGCTACTTTTCGTTCTCATTCGTTGAGTTGACTTCATCGTGATTTTCCAAGATGATTTCTCAACCATTTTTCAAAGTTGTGTAGTCATCGTCATGCGTGAGGGAGTCATGGTTCATAATCCGAAAATGAATTCAAAATCAAAGTTCGGATGCCCAAGATACGGCTGAAGAACGTGAGGGAGCGTGCAAGGGCGAAAGTGGCCAAGAGGCCACGTGTGGCCCAAGCCGTGTGGGAGCCGTGGGCCCCACGGCCAGAGGGGCTCTCTGCCCCCGTGTGGCCCACGCGCCCCCCATGGGGCTGGGCTGAGGTGGCCCTCTTTGAGTGGCCAAAAATCCTCTCCTCTCTCCTCTTTTTAAAACCCCTCCATTCCCTCCATTTGTTTTTAAGAAGAAAAATTGCAAGAATCCCGTCAGATTTTTCTCCCAAATTTTCTCATTTCCAAACACCATAACTTCTTCATACGAAGTCGGATTTGAGTGATTCAAGTTGAAGAACGTTCGTAATCGAGTCCTCTACCTTTTCTAAGTGGTTTGGTGGCTGTTTGATCGAGTTTTCTGGTGATTCCACATAGAAATCCGAACCAGCTCGTGAATCCAAGGTATTGGTCTTATCTTTGGGATTTCTTCTTTTATAACCTTCAATTTGCTTGAGGTTTCTTCTTCTATATGCATGTTTATGTTTGGTGAAAGCTATTGAGAAAGATAGCTTCATAATCATTCTAATCAAAAGTCTATTTAGAGACAAATGTGGACTAGTTTCTATGATTCTAGGTTTTTCACATGTTTGTGAGTTGTATTGTGATTAGAATGATATCTCCGCACTACAAAAAAATGCATATTTTGTCACTAAATTATTTGTCACGCAAGGTACATTTTTGGTTAGTAATTACTTTTCGCAACCAATTTGTTTTGGTCACCTGTTAGTAGCAGTAGGCTGGATACAAAAGGATATTGTAACCAATAGTCATTTAGTTGCAGAAAGATACACATTCTGCAACCAACTATTTAGTAGTAGATTGTATTTGTGTTAGTTGTTTAAAATTTTAAAGAATCAAAATCAATAGTTACTGATATTATTTTACAACCACATTTTTGGATGCAAAAAACTTACATTTCGCAACCAAATAAATTTAATAATCATTTTTCAACTAAACAAATATAGTTGTGAAATGTTAGTTTCTGCATCCAAATATTTGGTTGTAATTTAATAGTTATTTTGCAACTAAACAAATTTAGTTGCGAAATGTTAGTTTTTACATCCAAATATTTAGTTATAAAAGTATTATTATATTTGATGCCAATGATCTTTAAAGTCCATGAATATTATATTTTGCAACAACAATTTGGTTACTGATTGTTTGTTTTAGTGACTAATATTTATTTGAATTATGACTAATTTAGTTAGTTGTAAAAAACTATATTTGAATTTAATATTTAGCATCCAATATATATTTGGTTACCGATTGAATGTTATTGTGACTAATATTTATATAAATTCGTGACCATTATTTTTTGGTGGTAAAAGCATTTTACTGAATTTAATATTTAGAATCCAATATATATATATTGTACCAAATTGTAAAAAAGACAAATAATAAAAAATAAACAAAAATAACTAAAAATCAATTCACTAGCATAAAAAGCAAAGATGTTTGTATTCAACAAGTCATAATAAAGTCATCAAATAAAAAATAAACATTTAATAAGTTTCTACCGATCCAAACTTCTAAAAGATTAAAGAAGATAAATGATAAAACAATACTTTAAGATAACTGAGAATCTTGATCCATATTGAATGACCCAATGTTGGAAGATTCAAACTTGAACATGATTGTCATGATTTTTGCATTTTTCGCTTGCAACTCTTTTATGAGTTGATCTTGGTGTTCAACTTTTTCCTTTAGCTCAATGTTTTCTGGTGAAACAACATTAGAAGATGATGATGATGTCTTCTGAGGAATAACTATTCCCAAGCCTTTAAGATAACCGGATTTGTTTCCAAGAACCTTGATACAAATTTCCACTTCAGATATTGGCTTTGATCCATTGTCAAAGTCTTCATTCCCTAAGTATCCAATCATTGCTTCCTGCAAATTTTTAACAATTTGCAAATAAAATTATGAACAATTCAACTTTAATACAAACATTTTTTTTTTAAGAAGGTTAAACTTTCTTTAAAGCTAAAAGGGCAACAAGGTGATCACCCAAAACAACAACACCAAAGAAAAAGACTATAAAAACACCCAAAGCAAAAGGCTAAGCAAAGAACACCATGCCCTATAAACAAACAAGAATTGAAAAAAACCAAAACAAAGCACCAAAAAACCACAGAAATAGAGACACACTCTCAAAACAAAGCACCACCCTCCCACTAGCCTCTCAGACTCCCGCATCTTCTATAACTAGAAACCACACCAAGGAGCCAAAATAAACACCAACAGCAAGAGACAGGACCTCAATACAAACATGCATATACAACATTATCTACATACATATTAAACATACTGCCTTAAAACATTCAGAAAAATATATAAACATGTAAGAAAATATTAGTTGCCTTAATTTTTATTTGTCATATAGAATAAAGTACTGTTTTAAGAGAATGGTTATTGTTTTACACAACACAACCACATAAGATACAAAAATGTGTGTTTGCAATGCTAGAGAATCTGTGCAACATACTAGAAATTTAGGAAATAAAAGTCTCACAAATATTACAATATATACATTTCAATAACTTACATATAGAGTTTCAGCCTCTGGTTTGATCCATCCTTTCCCCTCACTCTAATGTAACTTTTTGAATAAAGCAATTTTTCCAGGAGCCTTCCCTTCTTCAACTTCCTAATAAATTATCAATGTTATATATATAGTATAACTTATATACATAAATATCATTGAAAACTTCAAATTAATAGTATAGTAAATTGATCATACCATTTCCATCATATGTTGATCAAAAGATTTTGACCCACCACGATGAACGGGCAACCCCCCTCTATTTTTTTTATTCTTATTCAAACGATCCTGCATTCATGAGTTAGAGTACTTGTATTTTGTAATGAATTGTAAACTATTACATTTTGGAAAAAAAAAATTCAATATTACCTGGAATTTGGCACTATCAAAACGATCACAAAGAAACACCCAATATTCTTGACTATCAAGGTATTTTGGTCGGTTTTCCAATGCAGTTTTTTTGTCAGAAAAGCTCTTAAATTCCTCATTTAATTTGTTTTGAAATCCATTAAATCGCAACCGCATTCTCTTTAACATCCAATTTTTAACATATGGCCTAAAGATATCAATATCAAACTTGCTCTACAATTAAAATTAAAAAATGTTATCAGCTACACTTTTTAATATGCAAAGTATGATTAATATAAACATTATAATAGGCAAGATAATTTACCAACACACGATCAATCAATGGTTGTGTTTGCTCCTCAGGTATGTCATCCCATTTTTCCACATTAAGAGGTGCATGACTCCTAACAACAATGCCTATCTCTATAGAGAACATCTCTGCATTAGGACCTTTCGGTTTGCCACTTGAGAAATCAACATGGAGCTGTCCGTTTGCAGATGTTATGAGTCGATCCAATCTCACCCCTATTGATTTGCCTCTTATTTTCTTGTCAATCTTTCGAGCTGCAAATAGAAACATAATGCTCAAATAATTAATAAATTAAAGGAATGTAGAATGATTTTGCAAGTCAAAAATTAAAAACAAGTCAAAATTAAAAATTCAACACTACCAGGAGCAACAGAGCCCTAGTCACTAGAAGTAATCTGAGTGTCAATGACAGAAACTGCAGAACGTCGTCGATTACCAGGAGCCATATTAAAAGTCTGTGAAAACACAAGTTGTAAATATAAATAATCCATAACTAACCAAAAAAAAAAAAAAAAAAAAGAAGTAAAACATTAATTGTAAAACAAAAGATAACATAAAATTATAGTGAAAATATATTTATACCATACGAGAACCAAAATTGAATCATATGGATATCTATTCATCATCATCAATGTCATCATTATTCAAAGACTTTCTTCATTGTCACTACAATAATCCATTATTGTTTTATCTTCATCTTCAAACTCGAAAATATCATCATTGATTGTTTGTTTCTCAATATCTAATATAACATTAGCAGAAACTTCCTCTGCGCTCACATCAACACGATGAAATTGTCCAATTTCTAAGTCGTCTTCTTGAACCATAAGTTGAATATCGGACAATTCATTTTCTTGATAGACATCATTGGCATCTTGTGAGTTTTCTGTATCATTCATCTCTGGTATATCCCACAAGTGTCTATGTTGTATATATTGTACAACTTTCCAATTTGTTCCAAACTTGTAGTCATCAACAAAGAATACTTGTTGTGCTTGCACTGCAAGCACAAAAGGGTCACTCTTATACCATTCTCTACTTACATTAATAGATGTAAGATGATAATCTTTGTGTATTCTCCTTTTTTTAACATCAGTGTCAAACCATTGACACTTGAAAAGGAGAACCTTGTACCCAAGTATGTAATTTAGTTGTAAAACAGTAATTACAACACCATAAAAATCAACAGCATTATCATCATGCTCTCCTGGTACAACCACACCACTATTTTGAGTTGTATGCCTTTTATCACGAGCTTTTGTATGAAAGCGGACGCCATTAACAATACAACTATTGTATGAATTTACTCGAAGATCAGGGCCACAAGACAATGAATATAGTTCGTCGGTAGCTTCAACTAATCCTTTGTGATGCAAAGTAATCATCTACAAGAAACATATACAAATTAAGTATTATATAACGTTTTATTGTAATGGTCTAAATGATTTCTTGCCACATCAATGAATGACTGAATACCATCTCTGTATTCTTTTGATAATCTATTATGCGACCAAATCCAACTCCTATCCATCCTCAATCACTTATATAAATATTAATAAAACAATAAAACAATGTAGAATATTACTATTTTCTTATGTATCAATTAGTTTATGGTCATGAACCCGTAAATTATATTTATAATAAAAAAAAATTAAAAAAAAAAAGGTCTTATCCAAGTTCCTAATACTTATAAATTTAATGCAGAGAGTAGCAATGTAAATAAGTAAACATAAGCAAATTAAAAAACATTACATATGCATCACACAGCACATAGAATGTAGTAGAGACAAATAACTATCCTTCAAATCAATTACCAGGCAAAAATACTTTTTTTTTAAAATACTGGGGTAAAAATAACTATCCTATTTAAAAATATCAATATATTTGGTCAATCACATTAGTAAATAGATATAGAAATTGCAATTTTACATCTTATTTCCTTTTCCCTTAATTGACTGTTGTGTGGCTAGATTATATTTGGTCTTCCTAGATTGAGCTAACAAAAGATTTGTTCATTGTATTGTACAAGGTCCAATCTCTATTTTTAGAGTGCAAACTAACAAAAAATTTGGATCATTATATTATATAGGGTATAATCTCTATGTCTAGATTGTAAACTAACAAAAGATTTGGGTCTGTGCACTATATTAGGTCTAATCTCTAAATCTAGAATTCTAGATTGCAATCATTTTTGTCACTATAAATATTTTTTTATTTATTCATATGTTTGTTTTAGTTTAAGTTGTAATAGTAACTTGTATATATATATTTTTTAACAACTAAACATGCATAATTGATGGCTTGCAATATTGCGTAGCCAATCAAAACAATAAACTGTTTCATAAAAATTATATTATTATTTATAAGCAATGCATATACAAGTTCTCATTCACCATCTACATTTCAAGCTATAGCAATAAACATGATCATGATGTTAAGGAAAGCTGGCTTGACTATTTTAATTTCATGGGTTCTATGGATGCCTTCAGGGCATGGTCTGAAATTAACATAACCTTGTATGATCCAGTAACCATGGAGCAGAGGTATGAGAGGTGGCTGACACAATATGACCGAGAATACGGGAGCAGAGAGGAATGGCAACTACGATTTCAAATTTATACATCTAATGTTCAGTTCATTGACTCTATCAATCTACAAGATTTACCATTCCAATTGACTGACAACCAATTTACAGACTTGACAAATGAAGAGTTTAGATCTGCCTACATGGGGTTTAGGAGTAAGGGGCAATAAGAAGCAATGGGATGCACTCAGTGTTTCAAATTTCAGGATTTTCCGACCATAGTAGACTGGAGAACGAAAGGTGTTGTAACCCCAGTCATGAATCAAGGCGATTGTGGTAGTAACTTCTATTGTCATCTAATATGAATACATCAATAGTATATATACAGATCATAAACATTACAAGTAAATGTAGACTTCAACTTTTAATTATCAGTCTTTTTTTTTTTTGAACTGTTGAAATCAGATTTTATTAAAGGCAACAAAGCCAAAACAGGACAACCAGAAGAGAAGGCAAAGCAGAGAAAAAAACGCACAGGCAGCAGGCCTACAAGATACACCAGAAACACAAACAGACCAGTGCCCAAAGCCACTCAAAAGGCAAACCAAACAGGCAAAGCAGAACACACAAAAAACATCAGAAAACCTCCCAGATTACAAAATCCCCTTCCCCATTCGAGGCTCTCTTAGCCAAGCAATCTGCAAGGTTGTTGGAAGATTCAATCTTTTGAATCTATAAATTCAGAAAATGACATGAGGCTCTCTTCCACAGCCATGAGCCATGTATAGTATATGACAGCTAATGAAGGACTCGAATCTCATAATTCAAAAAGCCACATGCATGCTGTGATTTCATAAAACAAAGTCTTTATATACCCAAAAGTTGGAACTAAAAGTGAAGACAGATAAACAGGAAACAATATGCAAAATTATTTCATAAAGTCTGAAATAAAAACATGAAAGAAACTAAACTAAATATATATGAAACAAACAATTTTTTTTTTTAAACCTGATCTGCTAAGACCCGTAATCCAAACAACACATCCCTTTTAGTTAAGTAATCTCTGCCTTTCAAACTTCCCAACTGGACAATCTTGCCAAAATATATTTGTTGAATTTCCCATGGTAGACATCACAAATTTTTTAAACACAGAGCACAAACAGAGCAAAAGCAAAACACAGCAAATAGCAATTAAAATATGATACTATATATATTACTATTAAACATTAATACCATGAAACATACCTCAACTCAGCAAATCACAGCAAATAGCAATAGCTCTCGATCACCAAAAAAGCCCACACTGCCCATACCTCCATAACAAATAACAGCAAAAAAAAAAAAAAATGATCAATATTAAAAATCTAAATTCATTAAATTGCAAAATTAAGTTACAAGTTTGCAAGTGTCAAAATATAGTATCACATACACAAGTATTCAAGTATTCAAGTATAATACAACAGAGAGAAAAAAAAAAAGGGAAAAAAAAAAAAAAGAGTTGTGATAATGGCAGTTTAAGAACAACCAAATTGGCTAAGGAAAAATATAATATCACATACACAAGTATTCAAGTATTTAGCAAAGACAAAGTTGTTGGTTGTTGTTTAAGAACAACCAAATTGAAACTGAAATTTTTAATGAAAGACCTAATTGAAGAATTAACAAAACAGAGCATAGCATTCAATCATTATATCAAAGAATCCCTTAAAATCCTTAAAATCCAAATTGCAGCAAAGTTGCTGATAAAGGAACAATCAAGTTGAAACTGAAAGTAAAAGAAATTGAAAATTTTAACAAAAAACCTAATTGATGAATTAGCAAAACAGAGTATAGCATATCATTCTATCAAAGAATCCCTTAAAATCCATAAAACCCACATTGAATAGACTATCAACAGTAAGAATTCAATCAAAAATCTTTTTTGAAATCGAAAACAAAACAAAACGCTGACACCAGAAAACAAAAACCAAAGAAATAGAAAACTTACCCAATCCGTGAAGGCTAAAATCAACGAACTTCGAATCCAAATCTAGCAGCGTTCGTCGATTGTGAGGATGTGAGCAAAAAAATAGATTTGGGATTTAGGGTTAAAGATTATATAGCAGTGAAGAAAAAAATTGCGGGAAAAAACGAGGAGCGTCCCGCTCGGTGTACGTGATATGCAAAACCAAATCATCTCCTTCTCTCAATTGGAAACTGATTTGGATTAGGAAACAAAGACCTTTATTTTCCTTGCTTCAACTGGGTAGAAGAACTGAACGTGCTTTTCTTTTTTGGGGGTTTTATTATTATTTTCTTTACATTATCATTTTAGATCTATAAAATAAAATATTTATTAAATGACCAAATTACCTTTTTAATATTGAAACATTCATAAGGTCATATAAGTCTTTTGGTAATGATAAAATTGTAAATATAAGTGGGTCAAACAATCTTTTCAATCAAAAAAATTAATTTTGGGGGCAAAATAGTCATTTCAACATATCTGTGTGCATGTACCCCATTTAATCATGTCTTCTTGTTCCAGACATCAGAGTGTAGAGCCTGATAATTATGAAAATAGTATAGAAGGACAATCTATAGCAAATTATGAGACCAATTGGGAATACAAAGATTTGTGTAATTGGTAACCGCCTAATATTAACCAAAAAAGTATGTACAAAACCAAAAAACTAGATTTCAGAATCAGGCTTGGACAAATAACCAAAGAAATAAATATCAAATTCCAAAACGACACTTTTTCGACAAATCTTTTGAATAAGAACACTCTTAAACATTACTACAAAATAAGGTAGTGTCTAGATCGACCTAAAACCACTCTCGAAAATTGGACTCAATAATTCCATTATGATCTGTCTGCGTGATGGCAGGATTACGGATTATATGGAATCAATCCTAGGAATGGCTGAAACCAGCCTTAGTAATGGTCCTATATACTTCCAATGTTAACCCAATTTTGAAATCGCTATATATATATATACACTAATGTATCGATAATACAAGAATAGTAATGGTCCCATAATGATTTGGATCCATGATTTTTCTTTACTGCAACTACCATGTTACAATGGTTGCAGAAAGTAACATTTAGCAACCATTTATTACATGGTCATATTAGTCACAAAAAGACTTAATGTGTGACTAAATTTATAGTTGTTAATGTCTTATATTTAGTCTCGAAAGGTATATTTTTGGTGGGAAAGGATGGCACAAAAATTTATTTGTCTCTTTGTCGACAACATTTAATAGTTACTAAAAGAATTATTTTGAGACTAAAATTATAATTACTAAAGATACATACTAGTCACAAAACATATACATGTGGAGGGAAATGGTGGCGCCAAAATATTAATCACCCATTTGTAACTAAATTACACATAGTCACCAAAACATACTTTCATTGACTAAAAATTTAGTCACAAATCACAAATATTTGGTTACAGAATGGTTTGGATCTATTTTTTGTCTTTGTTGTAACTACCATGTTACAATGGTTGCAAAAAGTAACATTTTGCAACCATTTATTACATGGTCAAATTAGTCACAAAAAGACTTAATGTGTGACTAAATTTATAGTTGTTAATGTCTTATATTTAGTCTCAAAAGGTATATTTTTGGTGGGAAAGAATGGCGTAAAAATTTATTTGTCTCTTTGGCAACAACATTTAATAGTCGCTGAAAGAATCATTTTGAGACTAACATTATAGTTACTAAAGATACATACTAGTTACAAAACATATGCATGTGGAGGGAAATGGTGGCGCCAAAATATTAATCACCCATTTGTAACTAAATTACACATAGTCACGAAAACATACTTTTATTGACTAAATATTTAGTCACAAATCACAAATAGTTGGTTACAGAATGATTTGGATATATTATTTGTCTTTGTTGTAACTACCATGTTACAATGGTTGCAGAAAGTAACATTTTGCAACCATTTATTACATGGTCATAGAAAATTAGTTACTAAATAACAATTTTCTTGTAGTTGTTTGTGACTTGATTGAATCAATTTTGTGATAAATGACCTTGAGATTTGATTTGATCCTTTGATTGATGAAATCTAGGATTATTGTATTTGTATGTGTTTTAGAGCAATCTATGATTTAATTGATTTACATCTTAAATCCTTGCTCTATATTTTTTGCTAGAATATTGATTGATTAAATCTCATATATCTAGCATTTTATTGTATGTTGATAGCATCTTGAACTTGTACTTCATGAATATATTTTGTTCAAGTGTTGTATGTGTGAATGAGACTTTGAGCTTATGTGTTTGGTGTTTACACATGCTTTAGGTTCTATTCTTGTATTTTGCATCTAGACTTTTATTACTTGTGATATCACATGTTTAGGTCTATTTGTACCATGGAATGTATTGATCACATATTCTATGTTGAATTGATTGTTTGCATCATTTGCATTCACATGATCACACTAGGAAGTCCTTGTAAAAGGCAGGAAGTCTTGGTTAGAGTCAGGATGACTCGGATAGCCAAGCAAGAAGACTTGCCTAGAGTCGGGATGACTCGGATAGGTAAGCAAGAAGTCATGGCTAGAGTCGGGAGGACTCGGATAGTCATGCATGGGAGGCCCCCTAGAGGCATGAGTGCCTTGGATAGGGAGTTGGCTATTATATTGGAAGGCCTAGGCGTATGGTTAGACATAGACTCCAAAAGAGCGGGGTACACGGGAGGTGTATGCACTCTTGAGGAATTTCTAATCTTCCATCGATGTTGGTTTGTGTGTTGTCCAATATATGGTGGTTTCGCATCATTGAGGGATCTCATACTTTCCAATTGGGTTGGGTAGACTTAAACTCCACTGGGTTGGGTGAGCTAAAGATTGGTCACTTTATGGATTCTCTATTTTTATCATCCAATATATATAGTACCCTAATGGTTGTATTTCAACTCGTGGATGTTTCCTCCTTGGAGGTTTTGCCACGTTCAAAAAATCTCTTGTGTTAATTCTTCCTATCTCTATCTTTTATATTTTATTTGTGTATGTTATTATCTTGTTTCATATTATTCACTTGTGATGTATAGTGAAGCAAGTATTTGTAAAGTGTGATTTATGAATTCATTCTTTTGATCATTTTTGTATATTTGATTCTTTTGTATATTGTAATTTTTGTATAGTGATATTTGATCACTCTTGTAACTCATTGAACATCTATTGAAATACAAGCTTTCTTTGTTGTTGTGTTTATTTGTTCTTATACCTCACACAACTAGGTGATATACTTAGACCTTGTTCACATGATTATATTCTCATATTGTCTATGTATGTCTTTCTTGGTTTATTTTGTTGTGTGTAAGGCTACCTTAAGGGACAAACGAAAGTTTGTTCAAGGGATTAAAAAAAGGTGTAAAAACATATTCACCCCCCCCCCCCCCCCTTTAGGTATGCCTTAAGCAATTTAACTACGTTTGTATACTTTCACCTATAATTGTGGATTGATTGACTAAATTGATGGAGTGGGCAACAAGAATTAGAACCTATAAATATGGCAAAGCTCTGTATTGAAAAGGATCTTCGGCTTCTTCTTCTTTTCGATTGATTTCAGAAAAGAGCCTACGCCCGCCTATTATTGTAAGCTCTCTGGAGCACTTATGTTATATTATTCTCCTACTTGTGTAAGCTCCCCAGAGCATGGTTTATTGATAAATATATAAAGGATCTCTCTCAACCGGATACTACCTAGGGGTTTTTCAACATATGATCATACGTGATGCTTTTTCCCCCTAGGCCAGTCCACCTTCTACCAAAAGAATTGTCATTCTCCCTTCTATCTCTTTTATTATGCATGTATGTAAGTTAGACTCCGACTCCGCTGGTCCAAGCTCTCTTATCCACCTATTCGCATGACGTGTCACAATAAAACCTTGACGGGCGGGGTGATTTTTTCCCCTACCTATTGCACCATACTCTAGATATTTCACTCGTACAAAACCATGGTACCTAAAGGTACCTACCCTGCTGTAGCCTGCTAGGTAGCAGTTTGAGAGTGTTAATTGAAATTCCTCACCCATAGCAAATTTTTGGTTAACACCCTTGAAACGCGCCATCGGCGATTTCATTCGACGGTTTCGAAATCGCCGATCCAACCGCCGACTTGAATCCTGAGAGAACAGGGGATCATCGACAGTTTCATAACCGTTGATCACAACCGTAGAATTAAACCCGAGAGATAAAATCGATCAGGTATAAATGGCGGTTTCGAACAACGGTTACCAAAAGTGGCCGCCGATCATAACTGCAGAAATGCTCCAAAACTTTCTGGACACAAACGACGGTTTCATTCGGCGGTCATGACCGTCGATCAAAACCGTCGTTTCACTACTTTTGGTCAAACCAAAGGAGAAGCCAAGAGCATTCTTCTAAGGTGATCCTCGCGCTAACCAAGCACACATCGTGCATGCGTGGACGTTTCCGAACAATGTTCGGGAAATGAATTACTAGACACACTAACACACAACAAAATACAACAACAAAGTGCAAGTGTGAAAGGTGACATGTGAAGAGAATGCACACAAATGTAAAGCATACATATGCAAACATTACAAGTGAGTGTGTGCAACTAAATCTCTTTAATGAAAACTAAGCACTAGAGATATACCTTTGGAGTGCTTATCATCTTGAGGTCTTGATAAGGCCTTTGAGCTTGATCATCATTCACCTAAGCTACCCTTACAATTTAAACCCCAATTATGGTTTATCA
>CM059876.1:25219702-25256887 GCA_030490815.1 Acer saccharum
TAGCTTGAGCGGATATCATGAGTAGATAGCTTGAGTGTGTAAGTCCTTTTTCACATTGTGGATTGCTTTGCTGGTGGTTGTGGTATCAACCCGTGGATGTTTCCTCTTTGAGGTTTTACCACATAAAAAATCATTGTGTCAATTTTGTTTTACTTTTCTTTATCTTCCATATCTTACATTGATTGCATATCTTGTAAATTGATTAACTCTTGTATTAGTGAAATCAATTCATTTGCTAAATCTAATCAAGTGTGCATTTTCTTTATTATATTCCGCATCATTTTAATATTGGAAGAATTTGAGTATATACCTATTCGCCCCCCCTCTAGGTATATTTTGCACTACTACTTAAGAGAAATTTCACTTATTGACTGTGACTAAGGAGAGATAGTAAAATAGTTCCAATGGTGAATATTCAAAGTGTGAATTGATTTATTCTTGCATCGATTATCAGTTGTAAAATTCTGATGGTGGATGTTGACTTTTGACCAAGGCTTGTTCTTTTGATTGATTTCAATACTCTAAATTAATTGTTCCTTTGTAGTTTTTCTTGAAATTGTTTTCGTTATGTAAGTGCCTCACTTTTGATTGGCGTATTTCGTTGGCAAAATCACAATGGGGTTCTTTATGTAAGGGTAGCTTAGAATGGAAGAAAACCTCATTGTGTGATCAAGAGCTTCAAGGAAGGTAAAATTCTTGACTTAACTCTATTTTGAAGAGATTTAGAATGCACACACTCACATGTCATTCATCTACTTGATTTGAATTCCTTGTGTGCATTTCTTGGTTGATTCCTACTTAGCTTGCACTCTTCACACTTGCACATAATTGCATCTTGCTAAGTTTTAGGTTGAAAAGCCAAGGGGCTTTTTGCGCCCCTATTCGGCGGTCAATGACCGCAAAATAGGGCGCCGTTTTTTAGCGCCCTTGGATTCGGCGTTAAGGGGCCACAAAACAAGGCGCAGAAAGGGACCAGAAACTCAGTTTTCAGGTCTCATTTCGGCGCCCTTGTTCTGTGGCCAAGGGCGCAGAATCCCTAGTCTCGCGCGTCCATTGGTATTTGGCGCCCTCGTTCTGCGGACACCGAACGCAGAATCAAGGGCGCAGATCTGATTTTTTCTGATCTTCTTTTCAAAACGACATCACTTCATTTGGATCATATATATATATGTGTCTTGTGTGCCTTGGCTCGTCGAAGAGAGCAAAAATTACTCATTTGAGAGCATCTTGAGCATCTTCCACTTCAAGGCATCAAGACTTCATCTTTAAGGTTCCAAAACACAAACACCCTTCATCTTGCATCTTTCATTCATCATCTAGCATGATTCTAGGTTGATTTCATTTAGGGTTTTTAGTTTTGCTCACATGACTTGTATCTAGAACATCATTCTCATATCTATATGTTCTTGCTTTACAAGATAGCTTTTTATCACTTGAATTGATTCAAGATTGCATCTTTATGACTTGACTTAGCTTCAAGATTGTTTTATTGTGGTTTGTGAGTTGTTTTGTGATAGATAATGCATATAGTTTTTTTTTGGTTGCTTATTTAGTGTTGTTTTATGCATGTCATCTAGTAATATGATATCTAGGAATGTCTAACATGTTCATCCATGCCTAGATAAGCTTAAATGTCTAACCTTGCATTTTTAGCATCTTGAGTATTTCACATATTCACCTTAGGTTGTGCTATCTCTTCACTTTAGAGACAAGTCTTGTATTTACCTCTTAGGTAGTTTGCAAGCAAGGGACTAGAGTCACTATTAAAGGCCCGCGGGTAGCAAAGACGGATTAGTAAATTTAGGTGTGATGTGGTCAACCTAATTTGTAATCGTATTTGTAAATAGTGGATTCAAGGTTCTCGTGTGGCGCACATAACAGCCCGTGGTTTTTCCCCGTGTGGGTTTCCACGTAAATATTGTGTGTCCTTTAATTTTCGCACTTGTATGCTTGCTTTTGTATATTGACTAGATTGGGGCGTTTTCGTAATTTGGACTAATCTCGAAAAATTGGGTAAAAATGGTTAAA
Source organism: Acer saccharum (assembly GCA_030490815.1). NCBI lineage: Eukaryota > Viridiplantae > Streptophyta > Magnoliopsida > Sapindales > Sapindaceae > Acer > Acer saccharum. The sequence continues at coordinate 25,221,731 of CM059876.1, forward strand.
ATCTATTCACCCCCCCCCCCCCCCCCCCCCCCCCCCAGATTAACTTAGGACACGTTTATATTTATTTTCACGTTAAACTCAAACCCCCCACCCCCCCCCCCCCCCCCCCCCCATCCTTGTTCATAGTAGCATAAAACTAGGCTAGATACTCTCTGTGGGAACGATCCTTACTCGCACTACTACATGCAATTTTAGGTGTGTAGATTTTATTTTTAGTTGCCTGCGAGATCACATCACAAGGCCAAACTACTTCACTAGGTTTTTATAATATTTGGCTTGGGTTATAAAAATCTCATCATTCATTTGCCTATATGAAGTAACTTAGCTCACCAACAAGACACATCTCAAATTCATGAGACATGACATCAACAAATTGTTTGACTTTGGTGTTGTTGGTAAAGCCAAACACTATATCATCAACTTATATTTGAGCTATGAAAAGCTCATCATTGTTGATGAATGAAAGATGCAAGATGAAGGGTTTTATGATTTTGAAGCTTAAAGATGAAGTCTTGATGCCTTGAAGTGGAAGATGCTCAAGAAGCTCTCAAATGTGTAATTTTTGGTCTTCAAAACGAGCCAAGGCTGTCAAGACTTATATAAATGGGATCTAAGTGAAGTGACATCGTTTTGGAAAAGTGGCATGAAATTGCCTTGGGCGCTGTACAGGTCACTGTACGTAGAGCGACCTGAACAGCGCCTTCAGAAGAAGATGAAACGTCTTCAGCATGGGCGCTGTTCAGAACAGCGCCTGAACAGTGCCAATATTCTGATCTGCTCGGCCAAGGAAGGGCGCTGTACGTATAGCGCTTTCGTATAGTGCTCGTACAGCGCCTACTCAAAAATGCATCAGGTTTGATGCAAAAAATGACCCATTCTCATCAGGTCTGAAGGGGGCGCTGTTCGTACAGCGCCTTGTAGGGCGCTTTGAACAGCGCCCTTTGCAACAAGTGTACTCCTAGGACTAATGCATGGCAAGGCTTTGGGAATACAAATTGCAATCATCAAAACATGCAAAATGTGAGTGTGTGCAACTACATCTCTTCAAAATAGAGTTAAGTCAAGAAATCTACCTTCCTTGAAGCTCTTGATCACACAATGAGGTTTTCTTCCATTCTAAGCTACCCTTACATATAGAACCCCATTGTGATTTTGCCAACGAAATACGCCAATCAAAAGTGAGGCACTTACACTAAGCAACATCACATGGGTCATCTTTTGAAGGACAATATTCTTTCTCTCAACAACTCCATTTTGTTGAGGTGTCCTAGGACCCGAAAACTCATGGGAGATGCCTAAGCTATTGCAATAGCTTTCAAAGTAGGCATTTTCAAACTTTCTCACATGGTCACTTATAATCCGTTTAATGCTTTTAATGTTAGAGTATTTTTCATTTTCAAGTTTATTACAAAACATTTTAAACTTATCAAAAGTTTCAAATTTTTCTCTAAGAAAATATGTCCATGTGAACCTAGAAAAATCATCTACACAAACAAAAATGTATCTTTTTCCACCTAAACTCTTGATTTGTATGGGACCCATAAGATCCATATGGAGAAGCTCTAGGGGCTCCTTGGTGATACTTGCCTTTCTTATGCATGTTTTTGGTTTGTTTTCCTTATTGGCAATGTCTACAGACACCATTGACTTTCTTCCTAAGCTTGGGAAGGCCACGCACAACATTGAACTTATCTAGGATTCGTAAATCCCGATAGTTCATGTGGCCAAGTCTTTCATGTTAGGATTATGCTCAATAGCAAGAGTGTAATAGTGTTTTTGACAATCTATTCATATTAATAATGTGATTTCTGGTTTAACAAATCTTATAGCATTTATAGTTTAATTATTATAATTGTCAAAAGTAAATAATCATAAGGTCAAAAGACTGTGAGAAAAGAAGAATTGTTCGTACATCTGGATATGTATGAGGTAGACACAATTCTTTTAGTTAGTCTTAAATAATGTTCACAACTTAAGGTAAAGGTTAGGCACCTTTATCTTGTTAAAGTTGTAGATTCTTTTACTGGCATTCGAGTGGGATCAAATGTGTTATGATGAGTCTAAAATCATCAAAGTGGCTTTGAGTAAAAGATCTAGTGCACTAGGTGCATTGAACTGGATCACAATGAAATACTTTATCTAGAACCGTCAATAGATAATAGTCTTTTCATTATCAAGACAATCGGAGAGTCTATCTTAATCCTGAGATAAATGATGGACTTATGGTTGCAAGTGTTATCATTTGAGTTACCAATGAGTACGATTATATAGCATAGTCTATCCTCGATAGTTTGGTGGTATTCATTTGTTAATCGATAGAGAACTTCATTTATAGATATGGACATCGTGGCTCCATTTATTAAATGAGAGTAGAATATCATCATATGAATGTTTTGAGGTATTGGATATTGAATCTTAACGTTAAGTTTTCGATAGAGTCTATTGAAACATGGCTTCTGGACAAGTCAAAATATCCAAGTTCAAAATGTGGTCATATGAGTAAATATGGTAACTTGGAGAGCTATAGGCGGTCTATGAGCTCTTGGCGATTACTGATATTCTTCACGAGGATACACCATCTCCAATAAGATTGTCTAGGGTATGAATGAGAATCATTTACTTATTCCATTTTTATTTAAGAGTGCAATTTTAGTTCTTTAGTGGAATGAACTAAAATTAATAGAATGAACCTAAGTGAATCATTTGTTGATTGTGATTGGGTTATTTCTATTGGAGCTTAAATTTAGATAGGTCTGCCATGATCCCCAATCCACACGGACTTGCATGAATCACTTGATATAATCTACCGGACTAATTTACGGGTCCATCTAGAATTGTATTAAGGCATGTAGACTTGTTTCTTTTAGTAAGAATGGGCCTAGTTCACATGTGGGCCTTTTGTTAAGGTCCAATGGATTTAATAAAATAGAAAAACAATATATAGATATATTAATATATATGGCACATGGTCGAGATATATATATAATATTATATTGTTTTATTTTTATTAATTGATTAAATGGAAATTAATTAATTGATTGATTAATTATTTAATTAAAAATCAAAATCTTTTTCTGACTAGGAAATATGTTTCTTAGTAGTATACTATTGTGGTAGTATAATAAATATTAAAGACTTTATTTGATAAGTAGATAAATAAAGGGAATTTATTTATCTAGTCAAATTAGGAAGTCTTTGATATAGTCACAAATACACTAAAGAGTTGGATTAGGGTTTGGAATTCTAAGGAAATCTACCTAGGGTTAGGATTTAAGTCAAAAGACATAAATCCTACATGGTAAAGGATTTCGGCCTCAATATATAGATATATATGAAATATATATGGTAATTAGCCGGATATATATATAGATATATTTATAGAGCATGCGGGGAATATATAGATATATATATATATATCAGTGGTTCTCTCATAAGGGATCCCTTATTTTAATTTCGGTAAGGACCACCATGAAATCATATCGATTTGAATGAATTTTAATCTGAATTTTTTTGTGAATGATAAGTTCATTGAAATCTACCTATGAATAAAATTTGAGAATTTTTCAAGCACGAAAACTATTTTTCTTGAATTTCCTATATTTCGCCTATTTTTCTAATGCCTTCGTATTTAAAAAAATCGGTAAAAATAGTTTTCGTGCTTGAAAAATTCTCAAATTTTATTCATAGATAGATTTCAATGAACTTATCATTCACAAAAATATTCAGATTAAAATTCATTCAAATCGATATGATTTCATGGTGGTCCTTACCGAAATTAAAATAAGGGATCCCTTATGAGAGAACCACTGTATATATATTGAGATATATATTATTTATATAGATATATATATATTTAAACAGCATGCAGTATTTGGCTAATAAATATATATAAGTAAAGTGTGGAATTCGGCACACTAATAAATGATTTGGGCAAAGTGTAGAATTTGGTGCACTTAAGGACTTATATATTTTAATAGGCATGCAGAATTTGTAAATAAGATATATATTCAATAGCATGTAGAATAAGTGCGTCGGATATATATATATATTTATGAAAAGAAGATGCGGCTAACCCTAGGTCTTATGTTTGAGAGTTATTTTCTTTTGCTTGAGAAAATAGAATCTAACTCTTAGACTAGTGTGTTTTTCAGCCAAGAGGAATAGAGAGAAAAGATTGTTCTTATTTCGATAGTATACTAGTAACTTTTATATAAAAAGGTTTTGTACACAATTTCGAATAAGGTTCACGCGAGTTTCGATCTAACGATTGTGAATTCAAAAGTGACCGGAACATTCTTTGTAGTTTGTAGTCTCTTGGAATTTATTGTGACTAACGAAAAAGAAAAAGTTTTGTTAATCCATCCTCAGGTACACAATTCAAAGAGAAGGGAGACCACGCTCCTAGGTGATTCACGTTCATGATTGGATTGGAAGATCTTGCGGATTACTATCGACGCAATGTCAATCGGATCACGCGACAAAGGTATGATATCTTTAATATTATATGTTAATTAATTAGAGGGTTAAGGTTCAAATTATGGAAAAATTTTAAACTATACTAAAACCCCTTTTTAGTCTCGCTTCCGCTGCGTGACCGTATTTTTCCCTACATTTCATACCACAACTCTATTTGCTCATCCTTGGACATATTACAAGAGACAACTCTAGCCTCAAGACAATAGCAATTGTCGCTAGATCTCATACCTTTCAATAAGGTTTGTCCATCGAGCTTTAGGATTGAGCAATCATCTTTGCTAAACAAGACGGAAAATCCTTAATCACTAAGATGAGAAATGCTTATTAAATTAGCTTTCAAGCTATTAACAAATAAAGCATTGGACAAGGAGGGTAATCCGGGAATGGAAATGGTTCCTTTCTCTACAACTCTCTTTTTGGATCCATCACCAAAGGTGACACATCCTCCTTCCTCAATGACAAGAGTCTCGAAGAAACTCTGGTTTCCCATCATGTGCCTATAGCACCCACTATCTAAGTACCAAAAATTAGAAGAATTTGCCTTCAAGGCAATTTGAGAAACATGGCAAAAATAAGCATCTCTTCAAATCCACCTAGGTGAAACACTTTCTTTCCTAGTGGTCAATGGTACATGGGCTCTAGATGTCCTAGGATCATGCAAATTAGTTCTATCATTCCTAGGAACATGCATCTTGGCTCTACTCTTATTCTTTTCAATCATGCTTTTAACTCTACACATTTTGATATAGTAAAAGCAATTTGGTCTAATATGGCCATCAATACCACAATAATGACATGTAGGGATGAAGTTAGGAATCATACCATGTCCTTGTGCATACATAGAAGCCTTTCCATGTCGTTATGGTTGAATTGGTTCATTTCTTCTTCGTTGTTGAACCGGTCTAGCTTGCTTCCTTGTTTGAGTTTGCATGACTGGTCTCTTTCCTTGATGAGCCAATTTTTGAGGAAAGTTGGCTTAGGGAGCTCTTGTAGGTTGAGCTTGAGGTTGCTCGCCACCTTCACTTGTGCACCATTTGAACATTGTCCTGTATCAATCTCCTTCCTAGGAGTTTGCACCGGTGAAGCTTCTTTGTTTCTCAAGCTCTTGACAAACACGGTCTTGTTGGGAGTGGAGGTCTCCTTGCCATCTTCAAACCCAATACCTCTCTTGTCACGATGACTTTTTCCAACACCTAGCATATGGTCAAGCTTCTTGGTGCTAGAAGCCATCCTTGTCAGTGACCCTTTAGCTTCTTCAAGCTCCCTCTTCAAACCTTATTCATTCCTCTTAGATAAGGTTAATTCCTCTCTTAGCTTATATTCATTCTTCATGGCTCTCAGCACTTCTTCACTTAATTGGTCAACTTGGGTTGATAGTTCAAGATTTTCTTCTTTCAACCTTCGAATCTCTCTCTTGTTCTTCATCCTTGAGCTTTCAAACTTAGTGAAGTAGTCATGAAGATCCATTTTCTCCACATTTCCATTTGTGGAGTTAGATGAGGAGTCATCTTCACTAGAGTCATTTTCTCCTTGACTCTCTTCCTCTTCTTCACTAGTACCTTTACTCTTATGGGAGGAGGTAAAGGCAATGAAGTTAGGCATGAGTTCTTCATCATCCGAAGAGTCATCTCTCTCATCGGAGTCATCACTTCCACTCTCATGATGGCCATCACTCTCCCTTTCTTGTTCTTCAAATTTCCACAATCGGGAGCGATGTATCCTATGCCACCACACTCAAAGCATTGAATCCCTTTCCTTTCACTCCTCTCTTGCCTAGGCTCAAACCACTTGAAGGGAGTCTTTTTCTTCAAGTCTTGGCCCTTGGATCTAAAACCCTTCTTCTCGGACTTGTAGAATTGATTAAACCTTCTCATCAACAAGGCCATATCTTCGTCCGAGTCATTATTCTCCTCCTTCTCAACTTTAGAGACTTTCAAAGCAATTCCCTTTTGCTTTTTAAGAGGTGTGGAGGTAGAACCCTTCCTAGACTCAAAAGCTAGAAGTCTCCCAATCACCTCACTCGGCTTCATATCCTTGTACCCACTATTTTCTTCTAAAGCAATAAACTTGGACTCAAATCTTTCGGGGAGAGATCTCATAATATTTTGCTTGTTCTCCTATCTGAATAAGGGTCACCAAGTTGATGACTTTGGTTGACTATGTCCATCAACTTGATCTCAAAATCGTTGAAGCACTCATTCTCCTCCATTATAAGCATCTCGAATTGAGTTTGGAGGACTTGAAGCTTAGAGTCCTCAACCACTTTGGTTACCTCATGTGCAACCTTTAGGATGTCCCATGCCTCCTTAGCTATTTGAGTGTTTTGAATCAATTTATATGGATTCTCATCCATTGCATATAGGATGGCATGCATTGCCTTCATATTCCACTTAGATGCTTCAAACTCTTACGTGTTCCATTTTGCCTTAGCTTTGAGAACATCATTTCCTTCACCCGTAGGAGTCATCATAGGTGATTTGTAGCCGTCTTCAATCGCCATCCATGCCCTATCATGGATTTGGCAAATATACGACTCCATCTTGCCTTTCCAAAAGGCATAATTCAACCCGATGAGTAATGGAGTTCTCGTGCTAGAAGCACCCCCGTTGCCACCACCATTTCCACCGTTTCCACTCATAGTGTATATGAATGAATAAAATGAATGCAAATGTATGAATGATCCAAAATCACACAAAATGCAAAACACACCAAAATAAGCAAAGGATCACCTAAGTATATCTAGGAACCCGCTCTGATACTAATTGAAACTAATAATGCACAGTGTGTATAAAACTATCTAGAGGGGGGTGAATAGATTTTAAGCGATTATTACCAATTTTCATGATTAGTAAATATTACAAAAATACCTCAATCTAGTAAAAGCAATAAATCAAGTGTAAAGTACGAAATTTAAACAACAATTGATTTTTACGTGGAAACCTTCAACAAGGAAAAACCACAGGCTGTTTTGTGCGCCACACACGAACCTCGAATCCATTAATTGCAATGACGTTTACAACCTAGGTTGACCTCAACCTCTCACAGTCTATAACCCGCCACTACTACCCGCAGGCTTGTAAAAGTGGTCCTAGTCCAATTTGCTTGAGGCCTAAGCAACCTTAGCCACAAGACTTAGTTCTTACTAAAGAGATTAAACAACCTAAGTGAATATGCAAAGATATCCAACTATGCAAGTAATGCTAGGTTACATGTAAGGTTAATGATTTGTATTGGCTTGATTCTATTGCAAAACGCTCTATATTTGTAATAGTTGTTGCTTAGGATGTTCTTAGAAGAAAAGAAGCTTCAAAGGTGAAGAGCAACGTCTAGTGCAAATATCGTCTTCAAGAGGTAAAAGCGTCAAAGGTATACTTAGACTTCTATTCTCTTGCAAGGCGTTAACGCACACACACACAATTCATATATGTGTGTCCCTACATCATTGTGCAAACATTTGGTATAACACATTCACACACATTTAAGTATGCACATGCATTGGTCTCTTACAGACAAACATTGTAGAATTGCATGTTTTGGTGACTCTCGCGTAGATATGGCATACTTGTGTGAAATTGTGTTTATATGTTTGTGTTTCTTGTATTTTGGACTTGAACATGTTCTTATGTGATTCCTTATTGAGTTCCGGTCATTTTGGTTACTCATTTATTAAGTTTCAAGCCCAAACGATGTAGCTACGATACTTTGCATTCTCATTCGTTAAGTTGTCTTCGTCATCATTTTTCGGGATGAATTCTCAATCATTTGTCAAATTTTTATAGTCATTATTTTGTGTGAGGGAGTCATGATTTGTAATCCGAAAATGAATTCAAAATCTGAATTCAGAGACCCGAATACGGTTGAAGAACGTAAAAGGAGCACACGAGGGACTAGCATGGCCAAAGGCAATGCCTTGGCCACCACGTGTGGAGGCTGTGTGCCACACGGCCAGAGCACCCCTCTGGTCCCGTGTGCCACATGCACCCCACACGGGGTTTGTGAGGTGGCAACCTTTGATTGGCTCGGTTCTTCCCTTTTTCATTTCTTTTAAAAGCTTCCCTCATTCCCTCCAAAGATAACTTGAAGAAAATTTTCAAAAAGATAAGTGCTGAAATTTCTTTATGATTTTTGTTTTCTTATTTCGATCATAACTTTCTCATACGAACTCAAAATTGATTGATTCAGAAGCCAAAAATGTTGGTCTCAATGAGAGCTACAAACCTTAAGCATTTTCAAAGTCAGTTGACTTCAGGATTCTTCACAGTGATTTGATTTCAGTCCGAGGTTCATCTTTGTATGTGATACTTGTTCTTCTTTCAATTTCTTTTGATCATCTCTTTTATTCTTTCTATTTGATTGATGAAATGTGTTGAGAAGAATGCTAGTACATATGCTAGGGTTATATGATTGATTGTTTGTTGAATTTTAGTCTTGAAATCTCATTTGAGCATATTTCACTAAACTTGACCTATCTTGAAATTGATTCTAGAAATAACATATATGTTGTGCCTAATGACATTTTCTAGGTTTAATTTCATGATCTAAGAACTAAGATTTTTGTGTGATATATTGAATATTCATAACTTGTTCTTATTGTTTCACATGCTTTGATTTCTAGATAGATTTGTGATTGTGTGTTGAAAGCATAATTCTAGTTTATCACTAAGCATGTACATTTAGCTTGATTGATCATCTAGCTTTATTTGATTGTGTTTGCATCATTTGCATCACTTAGATCATTGCCTTGTGAAAGGTTGAAGTCTCTTGCAAAGTGAGTGAAGCATTGTGGAAAGAGCAAGAAGTCTTAGTTAGGAAAGTGTTCCGGATAACCAAGTTGGCATGTCTTCTAGGTTGAGCATGAAAGACCCCATGTTGAGCTTGTGGGATCCTTTGTTGTGGGGGTCTTGGTTGAGGAGGTCTTGGTTGTGGAGCTGTAGCTTATGGCGGTGGAGCTCTTGTTGGAATCCTTGCTTGTACTTGCTTGGAGGATTCACCAACTTCAACCCACTTGGTTGATTGTTGAGGGGTTTGAGCATTTTCAACCTCTTTGCTCTTGACAAATGTTGTCTTCTTCAAGGATGTGGCTTCCATTTCTTCCACATATCTTAACCCCTTCTTGTTATTAGGACTCTTCTCACAAGATAGCATCTTGTCAAGCTTCTCGGTTCCGGAAGTAATCTTAGCAATCAACTTTTTTGCTTCCATGAGCTCTTTCCTCAATCTTTCTTCATTCTTCTTAGTCAAGACTAGCTCCATCTTCAATCCTTCTTCCATCACTTTTGCTTTACTCATTTCCTTACTCAAATGAGTTACTTTGGAAGTTAATTCAAGCTTCTCCCCTTTTCAACTTTTGTATCTCCTTTTTCTTCTTCAATCTTGAGTTCTCAAAGAATATCATGAAGTCTGTTAGGATTATGCTCAATAGCAAGAGTGTAATATTGTAATTAACAATCTTTTTCATATTAATAAAGTGATTTCTGGTTTAACAAATCGTATAGCATTTATAGTTTAATATTATAATTGTCAAAGTAAATAATCATAAGGTCTAAAGACTATGAGAAAAGAAGAATTGTTCGTACATCTGGATATGTATGTGGTAGACACAATTCTTTAGTTAGTCTTGAATAATGTTCACAACTTAAGTTAAAGGTTGGGCACTTTTATCTTGTTAAAGTTGTAGAATTCTTTTGCTAGCATTTGAGTGGGATCAAATGAGATATGATGAGTCTAAAATCATCGGAGTGTCTTCGAGCAAAAGGATCTAGTGCATTGGGTGCATTGAACTGGATCACAATGAAAAGCTTTATCTAGAACCGTCAATAGATAATAGTCTTTTCATTATCAGGACAATCGGAGAGTCTATCTTAATCTTGAGATAAATGATGGACTTATGGTTGCAAGTGATATCATTTGAGTTATCAATGAGTACGATTATATCGCATAGTCTATCCTCGATAGTTTGGTGATATTCATTTGTTAATCGATAGAGGACTTCATTTATAGATATGGACATCGTGGCTTCATTTATTAAATGAGAGTATAATATCATCATATGGATGTTTTGAGGTAATTGGATATTAAATCTCAACGTTGAGTTTTCGATAGTGTCTATTGAAAACATGGCTTCTGGACAAGTCAAAATATCCAAGTTCAAAATGTGGTCATATGAGTAAATATGGTAACTTGGAGAGTTATAGGCGGTCTATGAACTCTTGGCGATTACTGATATTAATCACGAGGATACACTATCTCCAATATGATTGTCTAGGGTATGAATGAGGAACATCTTCCTTTTCTATCTTTATTTAAGAGTTCAGTTTTAGCTCTTTAGTGGAATGAGTTAAAATTAATGGATCGGACCTAAGTGAATCATTTGTTGATTGTGATTAGGTTATGTCTATTGAAGCTTAAATTTAGATGGCCCGCCAAGATCCCCAATCCACACGGACTTGCATGGATCACTTGATATATTCTACCGGACCAATTTAAGGGTCCATCTAGAATTGCATTTAATATATTAAGAATATAATTTGCACATTATTTAAGTAATGGGCTGCTCAATTATATTAATATATTAATGAAAGGCATGTGGGCTTGTTTCTTTTAGTAAGAATGGGTCTGGTTCACATTTGGGCTTTTGATTTAAAGTCCAATGGATTAAATGAAATAAGAAAATAGTATTTGGCCCATTTATTCTAAGTGGGGCGGCAAGGGTTAATATTAACCTAATATATTATTTTATTTCATTGTTTTAATTAAATAAGAATTAATTAATTTATTAATTAATTGTTTAATTAAGAAACAAATCTTTTCTGATCAGGAAATATATTTCCTAAAAGTAAAAGTAAAAGACTTGTTTGATAAGGAAATAAATAATTAAGTTTATTTATTTAATCAAATAAGAAGTCTTTTTATTTAGTCAAATAAAAGAATAAAAGATTTATGAATTAAATTAGGGTTTGAAGTCTTAAACTAAATAGGAATTAGGGTGCAATACAAACTCTCTTTTGACTTGAGTATTGCGGCAACCCTAGTCCCTTTTAGGCTATGATTTTCGGCCACCCTAATTGAAAGAGAGAAAGAAAATTTTGCCACCTATATATGTGGACTTATAGAATTCGGCCACTTAGGGTTTTTGGTGCTTGATTCTATTTTCTTCTTCTTCTCAATTCATAGAGAGATTATTTTATTCTACTAAAAACATAAAAGAGTGATAGTTTATTCTTTGATGGTACACTATTTGCTTGTTCGTCAATAAGCTTGTGTGTACAACATCGATTAGGTTCACGCGAGTTTCGATCATCAGATTGAGAACTCAAAAGTGACCGGAATAAACTTAGTATTCTTTTGATTGTTTTTGTGACTAACAAAGAAAAGAAAAGTTTGTTTTGTCCATTCACAGGTTTGCAATTCAAAGAAAAGGGAGACCACGCTCCTAGGTGATCCACGTTCGTGCTAGAATTGAAGATCTTGCGGATTACCATCGATGCAAGTCAATCGGATCACGCGACAAAAGGTATTCTTCTTTTGTTAGATAATATATATGTTTAATTGATTAAAGGGTTTAAGGTTCATAAAAGGAAAAATTTTTAAAAGTTACTAAATCTATTTTTAGTCTCGCTTCCGCTGCGTGCACTACGGTATTTTTCCCTACAATTGGTATCAGAGCCTAGGTTGAACCCTTTTAATTAATTAACGTATATATACGTGGATCTATTTCTTTTTATTGTGATTATGCATGTTTTAGAAAGAGATGGCACTCTAGGTATTCGCATATATAATTACATGTGATGTATGGATTTATATATGTTTTATGTGGATTGTTGTTGCTCGATTTTGGTCCTAGATTTTCAATGTATTTTTGTTATGGAATTGTAACAAGAAGGGTGGTCTATCATCGCCATAATTCCTTCTTGGTAGTTGCTAGGTTTTATTATTTTTTTTATATAGGTGCAGTATTTTTTTTTTAATACTACTGCAGTTTTTTTTTAATTTTTAGTGTGCAGTTTTTTTTATTTTGTAAATTTACTGCAGTGAATAAAATAAAAAAAAATTAATACTACAGTATTTATTATTTTACACTGCCGTAATATATTTAGGTGTTGAAGATTCGAAGACACGAAGAAAAACGAAGCAACCGGAACCGAGAACGAGCACCGTGCGCACCCTAGGAGTGGATTGGGCTGCGCATGGCAAGCCCAAACTTGGTGGGCTGCGCACGGCAGCCCTTGGAGTCTTCATGGGCTGCGCACAGTAGCCCCTTTGTGGGGTTGTGGGTTGTGCACGCCCATGGGGTTGGGCCGAAGGATGAGCGTATGGTTGATGGGCCACTTGAAGATCTTGTATTCCTAAACAATTGTAATTTACTTGTTTTTCTAGGATGGGCCAAAATTGTTGCTATTTAATTTATGCTTAAATATTACAATATTTGTTATTGTATGATAACATGACATATAGAATAGGAGTGCCACTCATATATCTCTTTTGGTATGAACATGCATTGAATGATTTAGGTATCTAAATTGGCATCTAGATAACTTGGTAAATCATTCTATGGATAACTTGGTAAATCATTCTATGGGATTTAATCACACGCCTTAAATAATTGAGTGGGAGAAGGTGATTTTGTAACACCTATGGCCTCCAAGGTTAGTTGAGCTTAATTATTTATTGGTAATCCCCCCAAGGGGCGTCCATGAATGGAATTTAGCAACATACTTCCATACAAGGATAGACTAGACAATGGACTCAAACGAGATCTACTCCCCAAGGAGGGATTTTTGTGAGAGAAAATTGAGGGTCGATATCTTGGTAACACACTCAATGTAATTTTATTGATATCCTCCCAAGAGTTCTTGTCAGTAAAATTGCAAGGCTAAAATTGAAAACGCTGGTTGTTATGTTAACAATTAGGTGGGACCTAGTCTAACTAGTAAATGGTGCGAACTCCCAAAGGAGGCGTAACATTTATAGGTGTTGGATCACCGTTGAATTTTATGATTGAGTTATTTATTTAATTCAAGATAAAGATTTAAAAGTGCTTTATCATGATTATTTACTTATATATGTTTTGTTTTATTCAGAAATCATGACCCCATCACTTATAAACATCCTGAAAGACAACACTTTAACTGGAGATAATTATGTCACATGGAAAAAGAAAATTGGGTTGTTGCTGCAAAGTGAAAAACATAAAATTGTTCTAACTACTCCTAAACCACCTGCTCCTAATAATGAATCTAGCATAATGTATAGAGATGAGTATGAGCAGTGGAAGACTTCAGATGATATGGCAAAATGTTACATTATGGCCACTATCTCCGATGTGTTGCAACAGCAGCATGAAGGAATGGAGTCCGCTGCTGATATAATGATGTCTCTAGAGGAGATGTTAGGTTGATAATTAGAGTTGGCATTAATTCCATATCAAAACGTGTTAAACTTGTAATGTTTAGTGGTTAGTAATTTTTAGAATTTCGAAGACGAAGGACGTCTCAACCACAATTCGTTCAAGTTGTTAGCTTTTAAGAGATTCGGGCATTATCGGTCTACAAAGGTATTCAAAGACCTCTTATCTCTTACAAGGCTAGGCACACACTCACACATATCATTCTTGTGTGTCCCTTCATGATTTAATTTCATTTACATTTCACTTTCACACACTTGGCAAAATATGCTCATGCATTCACTTTTAGTTAATAAACTTTGTGTTTTGCATTTTCTAGGACTATGTCCGGAAACTAGCATATGTGTGTGTATTTGTGTTTGTATGTTTCCATATTTTGTATTTAGGACTTGAACATGTTCTTATTCAATGCCTTATCGAGTTTCGGTCGTTTTGGTTACTCATTCATAAGGTTTCGAGTCCAAACAAGTTGACTATGCCACTTTACGTTCTCTTTCGTTGAGTTGACTCCATCGATGATTTCCGAGATGATTTCTCAACCATTATTCAAAGTTGTATAGTCCTTATCGTGCGTGAGAGATTCACAGTTCATAATCCAAAAACGGATTCAAATTCGGAGTTCGGACGCCCGAGATACGGGCCGACGAACCGAGGGAGCGCGCGAGAGGACAGTCCAGGCCGTGGGCCACAAGGGCTGGCCGTGGTTGAGGCCGTGGGCCCCACGGCCTGGAGCAGCCTCTGCTCCCGTGTGGGCCACGCGCCCCCCATGGCCAGGGGGTGACGTGGCACCACCTGGTTGGCCGAAATCCTCCCTCTCTCTCTCCTATTTCTTCCCTCTCTCTCTCCATTTTGAAAATTTAAGAAGAAAAAATTCTGAGATCCCGTCAGAATTCTCTCCAATTTTTCCAAACTTCAAAACACCATATCTTCCTCATCCGGAGTCGGATTTGAGTGATTCAAGTTGGAGAGTGTTCATATTTGAGTTCTCTAACATCTCCAAGTGGTTTGGTGGCTTTTTGATCATGATTTCTAGTGGTTGAACACTGATTTCCGAACCAGCTGCAAAATCCAAGGTATGAGTCTCAACTTTGGGATTTCTTGTTATTTGACCTTCCATTTGCTTGGGGTTTCTTCTTCTATATCTATGTTAATGTTTGGTAAAAGCTATTTGGAAAGATAGCTTGTTTATCATTCTAATTGAAACTCAATTTGTGGACTAATGTTGACTAGATTCTATGATTCTAGGTTTTACATATGTTTGTGAGTTGTATTGTGATTAGAATGGCATCTTAGGTTGTTTGATACTTAATTGAATTAATTTTGTGTTAAAATGACCTTAAGATTTGATTTGATCCTTTGATTAATAAAATCTAGGATTTGTGTATTTGTTTGTGATTTAGAGAATATAGGTTTTGATTGATGTAAATCTCAAAACCTTGCTCTATATATTTGACTAGTATATTGATTGATTTTAATCTCATATATCTAGCATTTAATTGTATAATTGATAGCATCTTGAATATGTGCTTCATGTATATGATTTATTCAAGTGTTATGTGTATGAATGAAACTAGGAGCTTTTGTGTTAGGTGTTTTTCACATGCTTTAGGTTTAATTCATGTTTTGGCATCTAGACTACTTTACTTGTGTTCTCACATGTTTAGGTCTAGTTGTTCCATAGAATATATTGATCACATGTTCTATGTTGTATTGATTGTTTGCATCATTTGCATTCACATGATCACACTAGGAAGTCCTTGTAAAAGGCATGAAGTCTTGACTAGGACTAGGTGTCCGGATAGTCAAGCAAGGAAGTCTTGGTTAGGACGTGAGGTCCGAATAACCAAGCAAGAAGTCATGGCTAGGATCGGGAAGGTCCGGATAGTCATGCATGGGAGGCTCCCTAGAGGCATGAGTGCCTTGGATAGGGAGTTGGCTATTATATTGGTAGGCCTAGGCGTATAGTTAGACATAGACTCCGATAGAGCGGGGTACATGGGAGGTGTATGCACTCTTGAGGAATTTCTAATCTACCATCGATGTTGGTTATGTGTGGTGTCCAATATATGGTGGTTTCACATCATTGAGGGATTTCACACTTTCCAATAGGGTTGGGTAGGCTCAGACTTCACTAGGTTGGGTGAGCTAAGGATTGGTCACTTTGTGAATGTTCTATGTTTACTTTCCAATAATATAGTACCCTAATGGTTGTATTTCAACCCGTGGATGTTTCCTCCTTGGAGGTTTTACCACGTTAAAAAATCTCATGTGTCAATTCTTTCTATCTCTCTTTTATATATGTTTATGTGTATGTTTTAATCTTGTGGTACAATATTCACTTGTGATATATTTGGAAACAAGATTGTGTAAAGTGTGATTTGTAATCAATATTCATTTTGATCATTTTTGTATATACAATTCATTTGTGTAAATATAATTTTCTTATTATTTGATTCTTTTGTATAGATATATCTAGATTGATATTTGTATATACATTGATCATTAATATTAATACATGTATCCTTTGTTTTGGTTTTAATATATTTCCTTCATTAACAAGTTGTAGTAGTTTTACTTAGTGTACTTACATTGTAATATTCTAAATACAACTTGTGGAATTTGATCTTAATTGAATATCTTGTATATGAGATACATTGTTTGTTGATATATGTTTTGTGGACTAAGGGTGGTGAATTGAGCATACATGTGTTAATTGTTTTCTCATAACAATCATGTTTAAGGTTAATTTGTATGCTCACCAAGGTTTTGACATAAGTCACGAAAGAGTTTTTTAAAACTAGTGCGTCAACCTATTCACCCCCCCCTCTAGGTTGTTTAGTATAACCTTGTAGGTATTTTCACGAGATGTTTGCTATGAAGTCCAGGATGACTAAGAGAGAGGCAGTGACTGCTTTTATGAATCTTAGGATGAAACCTGGACAGGCTGTGAAGGATCACATGATGAAAGTCATAGCACATCTCAACATTGCTGAACTGCATGGCGCTGAGATAGATGGTGAGACAAAGATTGATATGGTTGTCAATTCACTATCAGATTCCTTTGATCAGTTCAAATTGGACTACACTTTGAACAAAAAGGAATACACCTTACAAGGCCTAATGCAAGATGTTCAAAGTGCTGAAAAGATCCTTATGAAAGGCAAAGGTCAAGAGATTCATATGGTTGGTAAAGTTGCTACTGTTAAGGCCCATCAAAAGGTCAAGAAACAACAGAAGAAAAAGTAACTTGGGCCTACCAAGAAGGAGACCAAGAAAGTAACCAAGATCAAAGGGAAATGCTTCCTTTGTGGTGAAAAGGGACATTGGAAAAGAAATTGCCCAGAGTCCCAGAATAAGAAGGAAGAAGGTAATGTGAATTATCTTAAAACATGTTTTTTAGCTGATTCTACAGATTCTTGGATCATAGACTCAGGAGCCACTAATCATGTTTGTTATTCCTTGCAGGGGTTCCAAGAAAGGAGAAGGCTGAGTAAGAATGAAATCAATTTGTGCTTGGGCAACGGAACGTTAGTGTCTGCAAGTGCAGTGGGAGATATTAGAGTTTATTTGGATTCTAGAAGGCATTTAGATTTAATAGACGTTTATTATGTACCTCAATTCAAGAGGAATTTAATTTCATTTTTTTGTTTAAATAAATTTGGATATTCAGTTACTTTTAATAAAGTTTTTATTATTAGTAAGAATGACAAAATTATTTGCCAAGGTACATTGGAAAACAGTCTATACTTTTTGCATAGAAATATCTCTCACTCGTTAGACACAGAAATAATGGAACCTAATCATAAAAGAGTAAAATTATCAACAGATGAAACCTACCTTTGGCATTTACGCTTAGGTCATATTAACCTTAGTAGGATTAAAAGATTGGTATGTGACGGACCTTTGAGTGACTTAAAGGTTGATGATCTACCAACTTGTGAATCTTGTTTGGAAGGTAAAATAACCAAAAGGACGTTCTCTGCCAAAGGTGCAAGAGCCACTGAATGTTTAGGATTGATACATACTAATGTATGTGGACCTATGAGCATTCAAGCTAGAGGTGGATATGAGTACTTCATCACCTTCACAGATGATTACTCGAGATTTGGTTATGTGTATCTCATGCGACATAAGTCGGATGCTTTTGACATGTTCAAAGCATTCAAAGCTGAAGTGGAAAATCAGCTTGAGAAACACATAAAAATCTTGAGATCTGATCGTGGTGGAGAATATCTATCTGGTGAGTTTCAGCAATATCTTATTGATAATGGGATAGTTTCTCAGTTTTCTGCACCAGGTACACCTCAACAGAATGGGGTAGCAGAAAGGAGAAATAGAACTCTTTTGAATATGGTTAGGTCTATGTTGAGTTATTCAATGCTTCCTATTTCTTTTTGGGGATATGCTTTACAAACTGCTATATACATTCTAAACGATGTACCATCTAAGTCTGTTCCTAAAACACCGCATGAGTTGTGGACTGGGCGCAAGCCTAGTTTACAACACTTAAGGATATTTGGTTGTCCTGCGCATGTGTTAAAAGGAAAGACAGAAAAGATAGAGTCTCATTCAGAAACATGTATATTTGTAGGGTATCCAAAAGAAACTAAAGGATATTATTTCTATAGTCCTTCAGATCTTAAAGTATTTGTTTCGACAAATGCTAAATTTCTGGAAAAGGACTATATGAATGATTTTGTGCCTAGAAGTAGAATTGTCCTGAATGAGATGTCAAGAGATACAATTCCACGAGAGGTTACACAACCTAACCCAATTGTAAGTTCCGATCCAACACAAGATCAATAGCCTACCATTCCTCGTCGTAGTGGGAGGGTTAGAACACAACCCGAAAGATACATCGATCTGGGAGAATCAGTGGAGAATCTCTTGGACGACGATGATCCCTATACGTACAAGGAAGCTATGGAGGATGTTGATAGTCGCCATTGGCAAAAGGCAATGCAATCCGAGATTGAATATATGTTCGATAACAAAGTCTGGTCCCTTGTAGACTTGCCTAAAGGGATAAAACCCATTGGGTGCAAGTGGGTATACAAGAGGAAAAGAGGTATGGATGGAAAGGTGGAAACCTTTAAAGCTAGATTGGTAGCTAAAGGGTATACACAGAAAGAAGGTATCGATTACGAGGAAACCTTCTCTCCTGTGGCCATGCTTAAATCCATTAGGATACTCTTATCTATTGCAGCATCTTTAGATCTAGAGATTTGGCAAATGGACGTCAAGACAGCTTTCCTAAATGGAAGTCTTGACGAAAGCATCTATATGATACAACCAGAGGGATTCATTGAAAAGGGCCAAATGGATAAGGTATGCAAGTTGCAGAAATCCATATATTGATTAAAGCAAGCATCCAGATCCTGGAACATAAGGTTTGATCAAGCTGTCAAAGGTTTTGGATTTATTCAGAATCCTAACGAACCTTGTGTATACAAAAGGATTAAAGGCGACAAGTTAGTTTTCCTGATTCTTTATGTTGATGATATACTACTCATTGGAAACGATGTAGGTGTATTGACATCAGTAAAAGAATGGTTAGCAAAACAATTTGATATGAAGGACTTAGGAGAAGCAAGTTTTATTCTAGGTATCCAAGTAATAAGGGATAGAAAGAATAGAACGATTGCATTATCCCAAGCTTCATACATAGACAAGATCTTGTCTAGGTTTTCCATGCAGGATTCCAAGAAAGGTATGTTACCTTTCAGACATGGAATCAAGCTTTCTAAGGAACAAGTTCATGAGTAGAGTTCCATATGCCTCGGCAGTTGGAAGTCTCATGTATGCAATGCTCTGTACTAGACCAGATATTTGTTTTGCTGTTGGCATAGTTAGCAGGTTTCAATCGAAACCTGGTCCTGATCACTGGACGGCAGTCAAGCATATTTTCAAGTATCTTAAGAGAACGAGAGATAATATGCTTGTATACTCTGGAGGGGATTTGATTCCCGTTGTCTATACAGATTCTGATTTCCAATCAGATTCTGACTCCAGAAAATCCACATCAGGGGCTGTGTTTACTATTGGAGGAGGAGCAGTTATATGGAGGAGTATCAAGCAATCTTGTATTGCTGATTCCACCATGGAAGCTGAGTATGTTGCTGCATGCGAGGCTGCCAAAGAGGCTGTTTGGCTCCGCTAATTCTTGATTGACTTGGAAGTGGTTCCTAGTGCGAATAAGCAAATCACTATCTACTGTGACAACAGTGGAGCAGTGGCTAATTCGAAAGAACCAAGAAGTCACAAGAGAGGTAAACACATTGAAAGAAAGTATCATCTTTTAAGAGAGATTGTTCAAAGAGGTGACGTGACGATTACCAAAATCGCGTCAGCAGAAAATCTAGCGGATCCCTTCACAAAGGCTCTACCTCAGAAAAGTTTCGATGGGCATCTAGAGAACATGGGCATGAGAGATATGACACATTTGCTATAGCGCAAGTGGGAGATTGTTAGGATTATGCTCAATAGCAAGAGTATAATATTGTAATTAACAATCTTTTTCATATTAATAAAGTGATTTCTGGTTTAACAAATGGTATAGCATTTATAGTTTAATATTGTAATTGTCAAAGTAAATAATCATAAGGTCTAAAAACTATGAGAAAAGAAGAATTATTCGTACATCTGGATATGTATGTGGTAGACACAATTCTTTAGTTAGTCTTGAATAATGTTCACAACTTAAGTTAAAGGTTGGGCACCTTTATCTTGTTAAAGTTGTAGAATTCTTTTGCTAGCATTTGAGTGGGATCAAATGAGATATGATGAGTCTAAAATCATCGGAGTGTCTTCGAGCAAAAGGATCTAGTGCACTGGGTGCATTGAACTGGATCACAATGAAAAGCTTTATCTAGAACCGTCAATAGATAATAGTCTTTTCATTATCAGGACAATCAGAGAGTCTATCTTAATCCTGAGATAAATGATGGACTTATGGTTGCAAGTGATATCATTTGAGTTATCATTGAGTATGATTATATCGCATAGTCTATCCTCGATAGTTTGGTGATATTCATTTGTTAATCGATAAAGGACTAGGACTTCATTTATAGATATGGACATCGTGGCTCCATTTATTAAATGAGAGTACAATATCATCATATGGATGTTTTGAGGTAATTGGATATTAAATCTCAACGTTGAGTTTTCGATAGTGTCTATTGAAAACATGGCTTCTGGACAAGTCAAAATATCCAAGTTCAAAACGTGGTCATATGAGTAAATATGGTAACTTGGAGAGTTATAGGCGGTCTATGAACTCTTGGCGATTACTGATATTAATCACGAGGATACACTATCTCCAATATGATTGTCTAGGGTATGAATGAGGAACATCTTCCTTTTCTATCTTTATTTAAGAGTTCAGTTTTAGCTCTTTAGTGGAATGAGTTAAAATTAATGGATCGGACCTGAGTGAATCATTTGTTGATTGTGATTAGGTTATGTCTATTGAAGCTTAAATTTAGATGGCCCGCCAAGATCCCCATTCCACACGGACTTGCATGGATCACTTGATATATTCTACCGGACCAATTTAAGGGTCCATCTAGAATTGCATTTAATATATTAAGAATATAATTTGCACATTATTTAAGTAATGGGCTGCTCAATTATATTAATATATTAATGAAAGGCATGTGGGCTTGTTTCTTTTAGTAAGAATGGGTCTGGCTCACATTTGGGCTTTTTATTTAAAGTCCAATGGATTAAATGAAATAAGAAAATAATATTTGGCCCATTTATTCTAAGTGGGGCGGCAAGGGTTAATATTAACCTAATATATTATTTTGTTTCATTGTTTTAATTAAATAAGAATTAATTAATTTATTAATTAATTGTTTAATTAAGAAACAAATCTTTTCTGATCAGGAAATATATTTCCTAAAAGTAAAAGTAAAAGACTTGTTTGATAAGGAAATAAATAATTAATTTTATTTATTTAATCAAATAAGAAGTCTTTTTATTTAGTCAAATAAAAGAATAAAAGATTTATGAATTAAATTAGGGTTTGAAGTCTTAAACTAAATAGGAATTAGGGTGCAATACAAACTCTCTTTTGACTTGAGTATTGCGGCAACCCTAGTCCCTTTTAGGTTATGATTTTCGGCCACCCTAATTGAAAGAGAGAAAGAAAATTTTGCCACCTATATATGTGGACTTATAGAATTCGGCCACTTAGGGTTTTTGGTGCTTGATTCTATTTTCTTCTTCTTCTCAATTCATAGAGAGATTATTTTATTCTACTAAAAACATAAAAGAGTGATAGTTTATTCTTTGATGGTACACTATTTGCTTGTTCGTCAATAAGCTTGTGTGTACAACATCGATTAGGTTCACGCGAGTTTCGATCATCAGATTGAGAACTCAAAAGTGACCGGAATAAACTTAGTATTCTTTTGATTGTTTTTGTGACTAACAAAGAAAAGAAAAGTTTGTTTTGTCCATTCACAGGTTTGCAATTCAAAGAAAAGGGAGACCACGCTCCTAGGTGATCCACGTTCGTGCTAGGATTGAAGATCTTGCGGATTACCATCGACGCAAGTCAATCGGATCACGCGACAAAAGGTATTCTTCTTTTGTTAGATAATATATATGTTTAATTGATTAAAGGGTTTAAGGTTCATAAAAGGAAAATTTTTTAAAAGTTATTAAATCTATTTTTATTCTCGCTTCCGCTGCGTGCACTACGGTATTTTTCCCTACAAAGTCATCATAATCCATTTCTTCATCAAACTCAAAATTGGACATTGATGAGTTGCTCCCACCATTTGAGTCATTCTCATTTACTTTTTCTTGCTTGTCGTCTTCCTCTTCTTTATCACTCACAACTTCATTGCTATTGTGAGAGGATGAGAAAGCAATGAAGTTGGCAACTTGGTCTTCATCATCATCCGAAGACTTGTCTTCATCTTCTAGATTATCACTATCACTCCAAGTAATCGCCATGGCTTTTCCTTTCTTTTTCTTCAATTTTGCACACTCGGGAGCAATGTGTCCAAAGCCACTACACTCATAGCATTGGACACCTCTCTTGTGATCCTTCTCTTGAGTTTGCTATACTTTCTTGAAAGGAGCCTTCTTCTTCATAAACTTTCCCTTGTAGCCAAAACCTTTCTTCTCAAATCTCATAAATTGCTTGAACTTCTTAGCCATCAAGGCAATTTCTTCATCCGAGTCTTCTTCCACCTTTTCCACCTTGATGGTCTTCAAAGCAAGACTCTTTTGCTTCTTTGGAAGTGTAGATGTAGGACCCTTCCTAGATTCATAGGCCAAGAGCCTTCCAATTACTTCACTTGGCTTCATCATTGAGTAGTCACTATTTTCCTCCAACGCCTTCACTTTGGATTCAAACCTCTCGGAAAGCAATCACATGATCTTTTGCTTAATTCTTCTATCTGAGTAGGGATCACCAAGTTGGTGACTTTGATTCACTGTATCCATAAACTTCACTTGGAAGTCATTAAAGCACTCACCCTCCTCTATCCTTATGGTCTCAAATTGTGTTTGGAGGACTTGGAGCTTGGAGTCCTTAACCATCTTGGTTCCTTCATGAGCCATCTCTAATATGTTCCAAGCTTCCTTTGCTATTCTTGTAGTTTGAATGAGTTTGTATTGGTTGTCATCCATGGCACATAGGATTGCATGCATGGCTTTATTGTTCCATTTTGAAGCCTCAAACTCTTGGGGAGTCCATTATACCTTCGGCTTGGGGACTTCTTCTCCACCTCCCGTAGGAGTCATCATAGGTGGCGTGTACCCATCTTCAATTGCCATCCACGCACGGTCATGAATTTGGCACACATATGCTTCCATTTACCCTTCCATGATGCGTAATTGACCCCGGTGAGCAAGGGAGGTCTTGTGCTAGAAGCACCCTCACCTCCAATTCCATTTCCACTCATTGTGTTTGGGTGAGAATGATATGTATGCAAACAAACAATCTAGAACACACAAGACACACAAAAAATTCAAACAAATGCAAAAAACTCTAACAAGAGCAAGGAATCTCCTAATTATGTTAAAGAACCCGCTCTGATACCAATTGAAAATATATATAAAACGTGACTAAAATAATCTAGAGGGGGGGGTGAATAGATTTTAATTAATTTTTACCCAATTTTTCGTGATTAGTCAATTTAACGAAAAATCCCCAAACTAGTCACAAAGAAAAATCAAGTGTAAAAATACGGAAAATAAAAGACACTCAATTTTTACGTGGAAACCCACACGAGGAAAAACCACGGGCTTTTATGTGCACCACACACAAACCTCAATCCACTAATTGTAATGGCAATTACAACCTAGGTTGACCACGTCAAACCTTACACGGTTACTAATCTACCACTACTACCCGCAGGCCTTCAAAAGTGAATCTAGTCCATTGCTTGCAAACTACCAAATGGTAAATACAAGACTTGACTATCTAAGAGAAGAGATTAACAACCTAAAGTGAATATGTGCAATATTTAAAGAGCGTAAATGCAAGGTTAGACATTTTAGCTTATCTAGGTATGGATGGACATGTTAAAGACATTCCTAGATATCATGTAGCTAAATGACATTCATACAACCTAGCTATATGTGCAAATCAAACCCTATAGGCAATAGCTATCACAAACAACTCACAAAGCATAATAAAAATGCAATCTTGAAACTAGTCAAGTAATAAAGATGCAATCTTGTAAAGCAAGAACATGTGAAGAGATGCAAATAATGTTCTAACTACAAGTCATGTGAGTAAATAAGAAAACCCATGAGAAATCATACCTAAAACATGCTAGATGATGTGTGAAGATGATGGGTTTTGGATTTGGATGAGTAAAGTTGGAATCTTGAAAGTCTCTCTCTAGAAAATATTTTTCTCTCTCAAAAATGTATCTTTCTTGCTCTCTCAAAGTGTGTCACCCAAATGAAGAAAATAAATATATATATATATATATATATATATATATATCAGGTCACAAGAAAACTGCACCGATTATACATATATATATATATATATATATTCATACTTTAACTAATAAAACGCACAGCATTTGGACTATTGAGAGAATGAATCAAAAAAAATTAATCCTGTGAGCTGAGCTCACGTGAGAGAAAATAAAGGGGTCCAATAAAAAAACATGTCAAGTCCACTCATGAAACAAGTAAACACAAAACAAATGAGCTCACATGCAACTTAACACACACAATAAAATGACATTGAAAAAACAAAAACTCAAAGCAATCAAGTGTGTCATGTGTGCGCGTTAGAGAGGGACGTGAGGCAAACGGCACCCGAGAGGCAACTTTGCCGTGGGCTGCACGCCCTTCACACGCCAACCTTCTCTTGGTGTGGCTTTCATGCCACACCAAGCCGACTTCCGTTTCGAGCGATCTTCATTCTAGTTTTGACCTCGAAACTTATAATTCAATTCCGTCTTCGGAATATAGACCCGGACTCAATCATAAATATGGAAATTACATAACTTTCCACTCTAAGCTCGAAGTTGGATTCCGATTTCCGATAAAAACACGGAATGTCCCAAATGTCTCAGAAATCATCTAAAACATATAGACAAGTCTCTGAACTGCTCGGAACTCGTCTAGGGACAAAACCACCCATAGTTGGACTCGTAAAAATACGACAAATCTCAAAAATATATTTCTATAAAATACAATGAGATTTTACCAACCATACCAAAACAAACACAAATACTAAAATACATGAGTTGTGTGCGTGTGCACTCTAAATCTCTTCAATTAAGAGTCAAGACAAGTAAATTACCTCCCTTGAAGCTCTTGATGTCCATAATGAAGTCCATTAGCATTTGATTAGCATTTGATGAGGATTTCTTCAATCCTAAGCTACCCTTACAAGTTTGAACCCCATTGTGATTTTGTCAACGAAATATGCCAATCAAAAGTGAGACACTTACAATTGTGATAACTTAAGTTCCATTAACATCTCTAAAAATCCGGTTCAACACTCCCGCACAAAGCACATCGACATTAGACATCGTTTCATTAGAAATCTAGTTGAACATTCTATTGTTACTCTAGAGCATATACCTACTAAAAATCAACTTATGGACTTGTTCACCAAACCCTTAGACAAAGAGAGGTTTAAAACTCTTAGAATGTCTATTAGCATGATTTGTGTTGATTGATGTCTTTGTGTGATTGTGAGTGGCTTGATGAGCAAAACTTTATTTGTATATCATTATCTTTGAGAGCTACTCACTTGAGAAGTAGTGATCTTAAACAAGTATCTTTTATTGTTTCTAGATCATGCACTTGAGCTTGAAATTTTTTTTTTAAAGTGCACTAATGTTTCTCTTATATGTTTTGATTTTTGAGTATATGTGGTTGAATGTATGTAGATTATGGATGCATTTAGAAGCCTATTGCTTAGTACTTGATAGATGACCTTTGATATGTATCCATTTTACTTCAGCACTACATAGTATACAAGAAGCACCCTCATGGAAAGGGCTACACACCTTGGTTATGCAGCAGCCCAATGTAGGAAGTATGCTATGCCATTGTGATGAGTGAAAGCCACCATGAGGTGTATATGTTTTTGTTAGAAAAATCAAAGAAGTGTTGAAAAGAATCATTAAAAAAAATTCTTTGATTTTAAGCCTAAAAGAAATGAAAAATAAAAGGCTTAATGGTATATAGTTGAGAATTGTGAAAAGCTCGGGTTGTCAAATAAAAACGAGTAAATGAGCCACATGCACACACACGTTCACATGTTGATATCTATTCTTTTAAAGCAAAAACCGGATGAATATTGATTTGACCTATTTTTGGAAATGCTTTAGATGGATAAGTGTGGAAATTGTTTGCATGTTGATATCACAATTACTCCTACTATATATGTGAGAAGCATTCACACATACACATTTTGCTTATGTGCTTGATTCATTAGCAATGTGAGAATATTTTTTGATAGCATACTCTCAATCTCACATTACAAAGAAATTCCTAGACTAAAAAGTCTTCAAGTCTTCAAGAATTCCTCTTTTGGTCTTCAAAGTACCTATGAGAGAAAATAGCAACCAAACAAGAGATCTTCTCTAAAGAAGAATGGTGAGATATATTCACATAAACAAATAACAAGACTTCCCTTATCTCATACAAAAATGCATTATCTCAAGTGTATGAATGTTTTCACATTAAAGCTCTCCCTAAAATCCTTAACCCAATTAGGCAAGAATTCTTTTCTCCCCCTTAAGACAAGAATTCTCCCCCTTAAGACAAAGTCTCCATAAAAGCACAAAGAGGTACAAGACTCACACAATTGGAACATTTTTCCACACATGGTGTGAGGTATACAATTTTCTCCCCTATATCAAACATGGATTCCTCCATATCAAACATGGTGAGGTATACATTTTCTCCCCCTTTTTGTCAAGGAATAGACAAAGGACACAAGAGATAGAGAATGAGATATTAAGCAAACAAATCGTATAGAAAGCTAAGTTGAATAAACTAAAGCTCCCCCTTAACATATGCTCCACATATTATCATCAAGTAGATTTGTTCACAAGGGACATCACACAATCACACAATCAAGCAATAAGAGAAAATATTTCATAACTTGTCAAAGTCCAAGAGAGAATCATAGATTTTCATTAATCTCTCAAAAATATTCTCACATTGCTAATGAATCAAGCACATAAGCAAAATGTGTGTGTGTGAATGCTTCTCAAATATATAGTAGGAGTAATTGTGATATCAACATGCAAACTCTATCCACACCTATCCATCTAAAGCCTTTCCAAAAATAGGTCAAACCGATATTCATCCGGATTTTTGCTTTTAAAATGAATAGATATCAACATATGAGCGTGTGTGTGCATGTGGCTCGTTTTCCCGTTTCTATTTGTCAACCCGAGCTTTTTCACAATTCTCAACTATACACCAATAAGCCTTTTATTTTTCATTTCTTTTAGGCTTAGAATCAAAGAATTTTTTTTTTTTTTAATGATTCATTTCAACACTTCTTTGATTTTACTAACAAAAACATATACTCCTCATGGCGGCTTTCACTCATCACAATGGCGTAGCCCTTTCCTACATTGGGTGGCTTCACAACCAAGGTGTGTAGCCCTTTCCATGAGGGTGCTCGTTGATTACCATGTAGTGCCGAAGCAAAATGGTTACATACCATAGGTCATCTATCATGTACTTAACAATAAACTTCTAGATGCATCCATTATCTACACATATTCAACCACATATACTCAAAACTAAAACATATAAGAGAAGCATTAGTGCACTTTTCAAAAAAAATGATTTTCAAGCTCAAGTGCATGATCTAGAAACAATAAAAAATACTTGTTTAAGATCATTACTTCTCAAGTGAGTAGCTCTCAAAGATATTGATATTCAAATAAAGTTTTGTTCATCAAGCCACTCACAATCACACATAGACAATAATCAACACAAATCATGTCAATGGATCTTTGAAGAGTTTTAAACCTCTTTTTGTCCAAGGACTTAGTAAACAAATCCGCAAGTTGATTTTTAGTAGGCACATGCTTTAGAGAAACAATAGAATGTTCAACATGTTCTCTAATGAAATGATGCCTAATATCTATGTGCAATGATATCATGCATATATAGAGTTGAAAAGATGAAATAGAAAGCAAGCTTTTAGAGTAGAGAAATACCTTAGCAAGCTTTTTCACCAATGAAAGGTCTCTGCTCTTTTTATGAGCTTTCTTGGCTTGTTTGTCCTCATGACAACAAGTTGTTGGTGTGTCATCCAAAGAAAATAAAGACCAAACACTTTCAACTCAAACAAACATATGAAAATGACTTTCTCTAAAAGTCTTAACAAAAATTTTCACCAAATAGTTTTCAAAATTCAACTTCTTTAAAGTTAATCAACAAATTTTGACTATCATAGTGATTATGAGAATATTAAGTTCATGTATTGACTAGAGACACCAAGTTTGAATACTAGACCTAGCACATTAAAAATGGCATAATCAAGCATCAAACCTAGAACTCTTATCAAACAAGAACAAAAATATTCTCATTTGTGCTACTCAATCAAGTATGAGAGCACTCACCTTTGACCATATTAGTCTTAGGTGAACCAACACAAACAACATCATGATCATTACGCATGGCAATATGAAATCTAGAAGATAAATCATCAACTATCTTCTTCATGAAAACATCACTCATATTAAAGTCAACATTTTTGCCACGCATAAATATTTCATCAAGACTCTTCAAATGATCATGGTTAACACTCTTCTTAACCAACTTCTTCTCAACATATTTCTTAACATGATTATTATTAACATGTATGTCATTCTTTTCAATCCAAATTTTCTTGGTAGGTTTCTTCACATGAATATGATCAATATGCACATTTCTCAAAGCATCAAAGCTATTGTCATGTTTAGAAACTTTCAAAAAAGATTTATCTATTTCACAAGAATGCACATTATTTTTCTTAACCCAAACTTTCCTTGTTGATTTCTTTTCATTAACATGTTCATCATGCATAGTCTCTAATGCCCCAACATGTTTAGAAACAACCAAAGGAAGTCTTTTCATCTCACTAGCATGCATCTCATTCCCTAGTTTGCATTGTCTAATATACTCATAGCATTTAGGTTTGATATGTCCAACAACATTGCAAAAATGACAAATCGGGATAAACTTAGAGATGTTACGTTTAGCTCTAGACTTAAACTCATGCTTAGGAGTATGAATAGGTAACTTTTTCACATTTTTATCATGTTTCACATTTCCTAGTTTGCATTGCCTAGCATATTCATAACACTTAGGCCTAATGTGACCAACCACATTGCAATAATGACAAACCGGAATGAATTTAGAAAAATTACCTTTTGGGTGTGCATGCTTTGGTTGAGAAGTCAGTTGAGAAGTTCCATAGCTCTTCTTGTCTTTGTCTTTGACTTTGATGTTGGAAGGAATAATAGTTGAGTCTTTCTTCTCCTTGGAAATTCTTGACTTGTTCTTGGTTGTATGAGTCTTCTTAACTTCTTCTACAAAACCCAAGCCACTCATATCTCCATAATGCTTTCCAAGTTTTATCACTTCATCAAGCTTAATGGCTCCAATTTTCATGCCATTAATAGACTCTTTGAGAGATTTGACTTCATCTATAAGGTCACACTCCTTTATCTTCATGATAGACAAAGAGTTCTTTTTTTGCTTAATCTCTCGTTCCATGGCAAACAACTTCATAGAAAAGTCTTCTTTAGATCATCTAGCTCTTGAGCACTTTCTTCCATCTTTGAGACATACTTTTCAATGGTCTTTTCATGCTCCTTAATGACTTCACTTTGCTTGCTCATCTTCTCCAAAGACATCTTCTTTTCATTGACAAGAGCTTTAAAGATCACCACTAAATTGGCATTGATCAACTTCAACTTGATGTTCTCTTCATTCTTTTGTTGAAGGATCTTGTCATTGAAGCTTATAAAATCTTGATTTGAGGAGGCTTCGAACTCTTCTTGATTGGAGGAGATTTCACTATCTTCACTACTCGAAGAGTATTCACTTTCCTCATTACTTGAGGAGTCTTCACTATTATCCTCAAATCTTCCTTCATATATAGCCACGTGAGCAATATGATTGCAAGTAGATTCTCGATCATCCAAGGACTCCTTTTCCTCTACTACATCACTCACACTCATCCATGCTTTATCATTGATGGCTCTAATGTAGGCTTTCATTGTATTTCTCCAAAAGGTATAGTTACCACTATCCAAGAGTGGAGGTCTAGCACTAGAAGCACCTTCCGACATTGAATCGCCCATAGCTACAAAAATGAACAAACACAAAAGAAACACAACAAAACAAAAACACAAACACTATAATATGGATCTATCTAATTACTTCTAGACACCCGCTCTGATACCAATTGAAATTCCCTTAAGCAATATAGTGTAAATATACCTAGAGGGGGGGGGGGGGGGGGGGGGGGGGGGGGGGGGGGTGAATAGGTATAGGCTCCAAAATCTTCCAATTTAAAAATAATGCGGAATATAATAAAGAGAATGCACACTTGAATAGATTTTAGCAAATGAATTGATTTCACTAATACAAGAGTTAACCAATTTACAAGATATGCAATCAATGTAAGATATGGAAGATAAAGAAAAATAAAAACAAAAATGAACGCAAGAGTTTTAACGTGGTAAAACCTCAAAGAGGAAACATCCACGGGTTGATACCACAACCACCGGCAAAGCAATCCACTATGTGAAAAAGGACTTACACACTCAAGCTATCACTCATGATATCCGCTCAAGCTATCAACTCCTAATCTACCCTCGGGCTAGTGAATCACCAAGCCTACTTCCTATCCGAGATGTATCCTACACCTCTAGAAAGTAACTTCCTATCCAAGACGCTCACGTCTCTAGGAATATTTCGTGCTTGCCTATCCGGATCCTCCCGACCCTAGACAAGACTTCCTTGCTCTATCCACAAAGCTTCACTCACTTTGCTAGAGACTTCAACCTAATGCAAGGCTATGATCTAAAGTGATGCAAGTGATGCAAACACAAACAAATTAAGCTAGATGATCAATCAAGCAAAATGTACATGTTCAATGACAATCTAGAATATGCTTCCAACACACAATCACAAGATTATCTAGAAATCAAGACATGTAAATCAATAAGAACAAAGGTATGAATATTCAATATATCACACTAAAAACCTAGTTCTTAGATCATGAAATAAAACATAGAAAATAACATGAAGCACATCACACATATATTTTCTAGAATCAATTTCATGATAAATCAAGTTTAGCACATATATGTTCAAAACAATCACAAAGCTAAAACTCAATTAACAAATGATCAAACAACCCTAGCAAGTGATCTAACATACTTCTCAACAAATTTCATCAATCAATAGTAAGAATCAAAAGAAGATCAAAGATGAAATTGAAAAAGAAAAAGTTGTATCACACATACTGACCACGGACTGGAAAACGCTCAACTGAGAACAATGGTGAAGTCAGCTGCCTCTGAAAATGCTTGGGATTTGTAGCTCTCTTCGAGACCAACAATTTTGGTTTTTGAATCGATTGATTTCGAGTTCGTATGAGAGAGATATGATCAAACAAGTAAACAAAAATTGTAGAAAACTGATGCGGGAAAATCAAGTGTTCTTCAAAAAATTGCACAAGTGTGGAGGGAAGGAGGTTGGCTTAAAAGGAGGGAAAGGAAAGAATTTCCGAGCGAATCACGTGCTGCCATGTCACCACCCCGTGGGGGGCGTGTGGGGCCCACGGGAGCAGAGGGCTCCCTTGACCGTGGGACCCACGGCCTCCCTCACGGGCTGGCCAAGTGGCCACACGTGATTCACACTTCTCTCGCGCGCTCCCTCGGTTCGTTGGCCCATATCTTGAGCATCCAACCTCCGATTTCGAATCCGTTTTTGGATTACGAACTGTGACTCCCTCACGCATGACTACGACTACTCAACTTTGAAAAATGGTTGAGAAATCATCTCGGAATCCGATGATGAAGTCAACATAACAAATGAGAATGAAAAGTAGCATAGTCAACTTGTTTGGACTCGAAACCTTATGAATGAGTAACCGAAACGACCGGAACTCAATAAGGTATTAAATAAGAACATGTTCAAGTCCTAAACACAAAATACGGAAACAAATAAACACATATTCACACAAACATGCCATATCAAAGAGATAGTCACAAAGCATGCAATTTCACAATGTTTGTCAATACAAGATCAATGCATGAGCATGCTATGAAGTGTGTGAATGTGTTATACCAAATGTTTGAACCACGATGCAGGGACACACATGTATGAATTGTGTGTGTGTGCGCTAACGCCTTGCAAGAGGATGGAAGTCAAGATTTACCTTTGACGTTTTTCACCTCTTGAAGACGACTTTTGCACTAGACGTTGCTCTTCACTTTTTAAGCTTCCTTTCTTCAAATAATGTCATAAGCAACAACTAATACAAATATGGAATGTTTTGCAATGGAATCAAGCCAATACACATCATGAACCTTACAATTATCATCATCATCATCATCATTCCATAAGTAAATATTCTGTTTTGGCTCAAATTGCTAGAGATTTTCTAGCCATTGATCCATTTATCATATGTTGCTTCGGAATCTTCATTTAGTAAACCTATTTCAAGTTTTAATCATTGTATGATATCAAACTATTGTGGACACATGTTATTAGAGTTCAAACTGAAACAAATATGGCGTGTCTAATTATATCTAGAGGGGGGCTAAATAGATTTTAATCAAGTTAATTACCAATTTTTCTTGATTAGTCAATATTCAATAAATAAATAAAACCCTAACTAGTCAAAACAACAATCAAGTGTAAAATGCAGAAATCAAATAACACTTGATTTTTTCGTGGAAATCTTCAACAAGGAAAAACCATGGGCTAATATGTGTGCCACACATGATTCTCAAATCCACTATTTGTAATGGTGTTTACAACCTAGGTTGACCACGTCAAACCCTACACGGTCACTAACCTACCACTACTACCCAACGGGCCTTTAATAGTGAACCTAGATCAATTTGCTTGCGGACCAAGCAACCTTAGCCACAAGACTTAATTCTCACTAAAGAGATCAACTACCTAAGTGAATATCATGATATTCAATTATGCAATTAATGCTAGGTTACACTAAATGCTTATCTAGGATGAAAGATGACAATAATCACAATCCTGGATATCAATATTGTTATATGACTTGGCATACAACATAGCTATCGAAGATAAAATAACCTAGATGTTATGATAGCTCACAATCAAACAACACAATAATCTCAATCTTGTAAATAGAATTTAATCTAAATGCATACAAGTAATAAAAGAGATTAATTGATAAGTAAGAACACTAAAATGGATGAGTATGGTGTTCAACTTACCAAACTATGTGTGTTGAAGAAGACCCATGCTTAGATACATCCTAGATGATCCTAGATGATGTTTAGATGATGTTTGATGCACATGGATATGAGTTTGGAGAATCAAAGGAGCAATCTTTGTGCTTTTTCTCTCAAAAATCTCTCTTACTCCTTTAGGATTCTTGATGTTCAAAGAGCTGAATGAAAAAGAGTGACATAAAGGTGTATTTATAGAGGGCAATAAAAAGCTTGGTGAAAATACAAGTTTGACCCTGAAACGCACCAATCAGCGGTTTCATTCGGTGGCCACCAACCGCCGATCATAAATGTCGAATTGAACCCGAGAGAATCAAGGGAACAATGGTGGTTTCATGGCCGCCGATTACAACCGTCGATTTGAGACCGAGATATTTAAATCAATCAAGTCTCATCGATAGTTTAGATCGGCGGTCGGGCCACCAATCATAACCATAGAATCATTCCAGAGACTTTTGGAATCAAACGGTGATTCCATTCGGCGGCCAGGCCACCGATCACAACCGCAGTTTCACCAAATGTGGTGAAACCAATGAGAAGCCAAAGGGCATTCTCCAAAGGCGATCCTCACATTAAACCAAGCACACCAACGTGCATGCGTGAATGTTTCCGAACAAACTTTAGGAAACGAATTGCTAGACACTCTAACACATAAAAGATACAACAAAGAAGTGCAAGTGTGAAATGTGAAAAGAATGCACACAAGAGCAATGAATCACATATTAAATGTACACAAACGAAGTTAAATTGCTTAAAGCATACCTAGAGGGGGGGTTGAATAGGTTTTTACACCTCTTTTCAAACCCTTGAACAAACATCCGTTTGTCCCTCAAGGTAGCCTTACACACAACACATAAGCCAAGGTAGACATACATAGTCAATACGATGACACAATCATAAGAGAAATGTCTAAGTATATCAACAAGTCATGTGAGGTAAAATATCAAATAAACATAACAACAAAATAAGCTTGTATTTCATAATATGTTCAATGTGTTACAAGAGTGAGCAAAATGTCACTAAACAAATATTACAATATACAAAAGAATCAAAGATACAAATTGATCTATAGAATGAATACACTAATCACACTATACAAAGACTTGGTTCACAATACATCACAAGTGAATATTATGAATCAAGACAATAAAATATACAATTAAATATAAGAGAAAGATAGAAAGAATTAACACAAGGGATTTTTTTAACGTGGTAAAACCTCCAAGGAGGAAACATCCACGAGTTGAACTACAACCATTGGGTACTATATTATTGGAAAGTAAACATAGAACATTCACAAGTGACCAATCTTTAGCTCACCCA
>CM059876.1:25257387-25484542 GCA_030490815.1 Acer saccharum
CTGGCCGTGTGGGGCACGTGGCCCACACGAGAGCAGAGTGCTCCATGCCGTGGGGCCACAGGCCTCCAACCACGGCCAGCCCTTGTGGCCCGGCCTGGGCTATCCTCTCGCGCCTCCCTCAGTTCGTCGGCCCGTATCTCGAGCGTCTGATACTCCGAATTCAAATCCATTTTCAAATTACGAACTGTGACTCTCTCACGCACGACGAAGACTATAAACACTTTGAAAATGTTGAGAAATCATCTCAGAAATCATCGATGAAGTCAAACAACGTAGAAAACGAACAAGTGGCATAGTCAACATGTTTGGACTCGAAACCTTATGAATGAGTAACTGAAATGACCGAAACCTCAATAAGGCATTGAATAAAACATGTTTCAGTCCAACACAAAATATGGAAACATACAAACACAAATACACACACTATTCTAGTTTCCGGACATTGTCCTAGAAATGCAAAACACAAAGTTTATTAACTAATGTGATGCATGAGCCTATTTTGCCAAGTGTGTGAAAGTGAAATGTAAATGAAATAAAATCATGAAGGGACACACAAGAATGATATGTGTGAGTGTGTGCCTAGCCTTGTAAGAGATAAGAGGTCTTTGAATACCTTTGTAGACCGATAATGTCCGAAACTCTTAAAAGCCGGCAACTTGAACGAATAATGGTTGAGACGTCCTTCGTCTTCGAAATTCTTTAATTACTAACCACTAAACATTACAGGTTAAACACGTTTTGATATGTAATTAATGCCAACACTAATTATCAACCTAACAGGGTTGTAGGCAAACCTCCTCCGGAGTGGGGTTTGTTGGATCACAGATGGTCCGATGATGACCTGATGACGGTTCGAGGATTGCTCCCAACAAGAACCTGGCCATGGCACCAGGTTGACGTGGTGAGTGTTTAAATTACATGATTTCAATTGTTAAATACTATGTTAAATTTCACACTCATAACACTATGTTGAAACACGTACAGGTTCTAATTCCTTGCAACCTGGGACATCATCATTGGGTACTGGCCATCGTCGACCTCTCAGAAGGGAAGATCTACCTGTTAGACCCGTTCAGACTGGAGGTGACATGGGACCATAGGAATAAGCAGGTCGCATGCTTAAGGTGGTTTATACCCTCGATGTTGAATCAGGTCGGGTTTCACAATACAAACGTTCAAATAGGCCCTTTCGAATGAGCATCGTGGCTGGCCCACATGTGCCCCAACAACAAAAGGGGTATGATTGTTTCAAGAATTTATTCTATCCCAATTGGTTTGAATAAAATTCCCTTCTAACGGTTGTACATGTGGTGATTTGCAGGTGAAAGTATACAAACGAAGTTAAATTGCTTAAAGCATACTTAGAGGGGGGGTGAATAGGTTTTTACACCTTTTTCAAACCCTTGAACAAACATTCGTTTGTCCCTCAAGGTAGCCTTACACACAACACAATAAGCCAAGGAAGACATACATAGACAATACGATAATGCAATCATAAGAGCAACATCTAAGTATATCAACAAGTTATGTGAGGTAAAAGAACAAATAAACACAACAACAAAATAAGCTTGTATTGCAGTAAGTGTTCAATGAGTTACAAGAGTGATCAAAATGTCACTATATAAAAATTACAATATTTAAAAGAATCAAAGAAACAAAATTGATCTAAGGAATGAATTCACTAATCACACTATACAAAGTCTTGCTTCACAATACATCACATGTGAATATTATGAATCAAGATAATAAAATATACAATTAAAATATAAGAGAAAGAGATAGGAAGAATTAACACAAGAGATTTTTTAACATGGTAAAACCTCCAAGGAGGAAACATCCACGGGTTGAACTACAACCATTGGGTACTATATTATTGGAAAGTAAACACAGAACATTCACAAAGTGACCAATCTTTAGCTCACCCAACCTAGTGAAGTCTAAGCCTACCCAACCCTATTGGAAAGTGTGAAATCCCTCAATGATGCGAAGCCACCGTATATTGGACACCACACACAACCAACATCGATGGTAGATTAGAAATTCCTCAAGAGTGCATACACCTCCCGTGTACCCCGCTCTATCGGACTCTATGTCTAACCATACGCCTAGGCTTACCAATACAATAGCCAACTCCCTATCCAAGGCACTCTTGCCTCTAGGGAGCCTCCCATGCATGACTATCCGAGTCCTCCTGACTCTAGCCATGACTCCTTGCTTACCTATCCGAGTCATCCCGACTCTAGGCAAGACTTCTTGCTTGGCTATCCGAGTCACCCCGACTCTAACCAAGACTTCA
Source organism: Acer saccharum (assembly GCA_030490815.1). Classification (NCBI taxonomy): domain Eukaryota; kingdom Viridiplantae; phylum Streptophyta; class Magnoliopsida; order Sapindales; family Sapindaceae; genus Acer; species Acer saccharum. The sequence continues at coordinate 25,259,684 of CM059876.1, forward strand.
TGCCTTTTACAAGGACTTCCTTGTGTGATCATGTAATGCAAATGATGCAAACATTCAATACAACATAGAACATGTGATCAATACATTCTATGGCACAAATAGACCTAAACATGTGATATCACAAATAATCAAGTCTAGATGCAAAAAAATACATGAATAGAAACCTAAGCATGTGAAACACCTAACACATACACTTAAAGTCTCATTCACACACATAACACTTGAATCACAATATGTTCATGAAGTACAAATTCAAGATGCTATCAATATACAATTAAAAGCTAGATATATGAGATTAAAATCAATCAATATACTAGACAAAAATATAGAGCAAGGTTTTGAGATTTACATCAATCAAAACCTATATTCTCTAAATCACAAACAATTACACAAATCCTAGATTTTATCAATCAAGGGATCAAATCAAATCTCAAGGTCATTATAACACAAAATTAATTCAATTAAGTTCCAAACAACCTTAGATGCCATTCTAATCACAATACAACTCACAAACATATGTAAAACCTAGAATCATAGAATCTAGTCAACATTAGTCCACAAATTGAGTTTCAATTAGAATGATAATCAAGCTATCTTTCCTAATAGCTTTTAGAAAACATAAACATAGATATAGAAGAAGAAACCCCAAGCAAATGGAAGGTCAAAAAACAAGAAATCCCAAAGATGAGACCATTACCTCGGATTTTGCAGCTGGTTCGGAAATCAGTGTTCAACCACTGGAAATTATGATCAAACAGCCACTAAACCACTTGGAGATGTTAGAGGACTCAAATATGAACACTCTCCAACTTGAATCACTCAAATCCGACTCCGGATGAGGAAGATATGGTGTTTTGAAAATTTGAAAATTGGAGAGAATGTATTGCGGGAAAAACTGAAATGTTTCTTCTTAGATTTCAAAATGGAGAGAGAGAGGGAAGAAATAGGAGGAGAGAGAGAGCATTTCGGCCAATCACGTGGTGCCATGTCACCCCCTGGCCGTGGGGGGCGCGTGGCCCACACGGGATCAGAGAGTGCTCCAAGCCGTGGGGCCCACGGCCTCATCAACGGCCAGCCCATGTGGCCCACGGCTTGGGCTATCCTCTCACGCACTCCCTTGGTTCTTCGGCCCGTATCTTGGGCGTCCAAACTCTGATTTCGAATCCGTTTCCAGATTACAAACCGTGACTCTCTCACGCATGACGACGACTATACAACTTTGAAAAACGGTTGAGAAATCATCTCGGAAATCATAGATGAAGTCAACACAACGAAAGAGAACGAAAAGTAGCATAGTCAACTTGTTTGGACTCGAAACCTTATGAATGAGTAACTGAAATGACCGGAACTCAATAAGGCATTAAATAAGAACTTTTTCAAGTCCTAAACACAAAATACGGAAACATACAAACACAAAGACACACACATATGCTAGTTTCCGGACATAGTCCTAGAAAATGCAAAACACAAAGTTTATTAACTAAATATGAATGCATGAGCATATTTTGCCAAGTGTGTGAAAGTGATATGTAAATGAAATTAAATCATGAAGGAACACACAAGAATGATATGTGTGAGTTGTTAGGATTATGCTCAATAGCAAAAGTGTAATATTGTAATTAACAATCTTTTTCATATTAATAAAGTGATTTCTGGTTTAACAAATCGTATAGCATTTATAGTTTAATATTATAATTGTCAAAGTAAATAATCTTAAGGTCTAAAGACTATGAGAAAAGAAGAATTGTTCGTACATCTGGATATGTATGTGGTAGACACAATTCTTTAGTTAGTCTTAAATAATGTTCACAACTTAAGTTAAAGGTTGGGCACCTTTATCTTGTTAAAGTTGTAGAATTCTTTTGCTAGCATTTGAGTGGGATCAAATAAGATATGATGAGTCTAAAATCATCGGAGTGTCTTCGAGCAAAAGGATCTAGTGCACTGGGTGCATTGAACTGGGTCACAATGAAAAGCTTTATCTAGAACCGTCAATAGATAATAGTCTTTTCATTATCAGGACAATCGGAGAGTCTATCTTAATCCTGAGATAAATGATGGACTTATGGTTGCAAGTGATATCATTTGAGTTATCAATGAGTACGATTATATCGCATAGTCTATCCTCGATAATTTGGTGATATTCATTTGTTAATCGATAGAGGACTTCATTTATAGATATGGACATCGTGGCTCCATTTATTAAATGAGATTATAATATCATCATATGGATGTTTTGAAGTAATTGGATATTAAATCTCAACGTTAAGTTTTCGATAGTGTCTATTGAAAACATGGCTTCTAGACAAGTCAAAATATCCAAGTTCAAAACGTGGTCATATGAGTAAATATGGTAACTTGGAGAGTTATAGGCGGTCTATGAACTCTTGGCGATTACTGATATTAATCACGAGGATACACTTTCTCCAATATGATTGTCTAGGGTATGAATGAGGAGCATCTTCCTTTTCTATCTTTATTTAAGAGTTCAATTTTAGCTCTTTAGTGGAATGAGTTAAAATTAATGGATTGGACCTAAGTGAATCATTTGTTGATTGTGATTAGGTTATGTCTATTGAAGCTTAAATTTAGATGGCCCGCCAAGATCCCCAATCCACACGGACTTGCATGGATCACTTGATATATTCTACCGGACCAATTTAAGGGTCCATCTAGAATTGCATTTAATATATTAAGAATATAATTTGCACATTATTTATGTAATGGGCTGCTCAATTATATTAATATATTAATGAATGACATGTGGGCTTGTTTCTTTTAGTAAGAATGGGTCTGGTTCACATATGGGCTTTTTATTTAAAGTCCAATGGATTAAATGAAATAAAGAAACTAATATATAGCCCATTTGTTTAAGTGGGGCGGCAAGAAGGTTTTATAACCTAATATATTACTTTGTTTCATTGTTTTAATTAAATAAGAATTAATTAATTTATTAATTAATTGTTTAATTAAGAAACAAATCTTTTCTGAATAGGAAATATATTTCCTAGAGTAATACTATTGTAGTAGTTTACTAAAAGTAAAAGACTTGTTTGAAAAGAAAATAAATAATTAATTTTATTTATTTAATCAAATAAGAAGTCTTTTTTATTTAGTCAAATAAAGGAATAAAAGACTTATGAATTAAATTAGGGTTTGAAGTCTTAAACTAAATAGGAATTAGGGTGCAATACAAACTCCTTTGGGCTTGAGAATTGCGGCAACCCTAGTCCCTTTTAGGTTAGGATTTTCGGCCACCCTAAAGAAAAAGAAGAGAAGAAAATTTGGCAACCTATATATACACTCTTATAGATTTCGGCCAACAAAATGCTTGGTGCTTGAGATTCTATTTTCTTCTTCTTCTCAATTCATAGAGAGATTATTTTATTCTACTAAAACATAAAAGAGTGTTAGATTATTCTTTGATGGTATACTATTTGCTTATTCATCAATAAGCTTGTGTGTACGACATCGATCTAGGTTCACGCGAGTTTCGATCATTAGATTGAGAACTCAAAAGTGACCGGAATAATCTTAGTATTCTTTTGATTGTTTTTGTGACTAACAAAGAAAAGAAAAGTTTGTTTGTCCATTCACAGGTTTGCAATTCAAAGAAAAGGGAGACCACGCTCCTAGGTGATCCACGTTCGTGCTAGGATTGAAGATCTTGCGGATTACCATCGACGTAAGTCAATCGGATCACGTGACAAAAGGTATTATTCTTTTGTTAGATAATATATATGTTTAATTGATTAAAGGGTTTAAGGTTCATAAAAGCGAAAATTTTTTAAAAGTCACTAAATCTATTTTTAGTCTCGCTTCCGCTGCGTGCACTATGGTATTTTTCCCTACAATTGGTATCAGAGCCTAGGTTGAACCCTTTTAATTAATTAACGTATATATACGTGGATCGATTTCTTTTTATTGTGATTATGCATGTTTAGAAAGAGATGGCACTCTAGGTATTCGCATATATAATTACATGTGATGTATGGATTTATATATGTTTTATGTGGATTGTTATTGCTCGATTTTGGTCCTAGATTTTCAATGTATTTTTGTTATGGAATTGTAACAAGAAGGGTGGTCTATCATCGCCATAATTCCTTCTTGGTAGTTGCTAGGTTTTATTTTTTTTTAATATAGGTGCAGTATTTTTTTTTAATACTACTGCAGTTTTTTATTTTAATTTTTTAGTGTGCAGTTTTTATTTTGTAAATATACTGCAGTGAATAAAAAAAAAAATTAATACTGCAGTATTTATTATTTTATATTGCCGTAATATATTTAGGTGTTGAAGATTCGAAGACACGAAGAAAAAGGAAGCAACCGGAACCAAGAACGAGCACCGTGCGCACCCTAGGAGTGGATTGGGCTGCGCATGGCAAGCCCAAACTTGGTGGGCTGCGCTCGGTAGCCCTGGGAGTCTTCATGGGCTGCGCACAGCAGCCCCTTTGTGGGGTTGTGGGTTGTGGGTTGTGCACGCCCATGGGATTGGGCCGAAGGATGAGCGTATGGTTGATGGGCCACTTGAAGATCTTGTATTCCTAAACAATTGTAATTTACTTGTTTTTCTAGGATGGGCCAAAATTGTTGCTATTTAATTTATGCTTAAATATTACAATATTTGTTATTGTATGATAACATGACATATAGAATAGGAGTGCCACTCATATATCTCTTTTGGTATGAACATGCATTGAATGATTTAGGTATCTAAATTGGCGTCTAGATAACTTGGTAAATCATTCTATGGGATTTAATCACACGCCTTAAATAATTGAGTGGGAGAAGGTGTTTTTTGTAACACCTATGGCCTCCAAGGTTAGTTGAGCTTAATTATTTATTGGTAATCCCCCCAAGGGGCGTCCATGAATGGAATTTAGCAACATACTTCCTTACAAGGATAGACTAGACAATGGACTCAAATGAGATCTACTCCCCAAAGAGGGATTTTCGTGAGAGAAAATTGAGGGTCGATATCTTGGTAACACACACAATGTAATTTTATTGATATCCTCCCAAGAGTTCTTGTTAGTAAAATTGCAAGGCTAAAATTGAAAACGCTAGTTGTTATGTTAACAATTAGGTGGGACCTAGTCTAACTAGTAAATTGTGCGAACTCCCAAAGGAGGCGTAACATTTATGGGTGTTGGATCACCGTTGAATTTTATGATTGAGTTATTTATTTAATTCAAGATAAATATTTAAAAGTGCTTTATCATGATTATTTACTTATATATGTTTTGTTTTATTCAGAAATCATGACCCCATCACTTATAAACATCCTGAAAGACAACACTTTAACTGGAGATAATTATGTCACATGGAAAAGGAAAATTGGGTTGTTGCTGCAAAGTGAAAAACATAAATTTGTTCTAACTACTCCTAAACCACCTGCTCCTAATAATGAATCTAGCATAATGTATAGAGATGAGTATGAGCAGTGGAAGACTTCAGATGATATGGCAAAATGTTACATTATGGCCACTATCTCCGACGTGTTGCAACAGCAGCATGAAGGAATGGAGTCCGCTGCTGATATAATGATGTCTCTAGAGGAGATGTTTGCTATGAAGTCCAGGACGACTAAGAGAGAGGCAGTGACTGCTTTTATGAATCTTAGGATGAAACCTGGACAGGCTGTGAAGGATCACATGATGAAAGTCATAGCACATCTCAACATTGCTGAACTGCATGGCGCTGAGATAGATGGTGAGACAAAGATTGATATGGTTGTCAATTCATTGTCAGATTCCTTTGATCAGTTCAAATTGGACTACACTTTGAACAAAAAGGAATACACCTTACAAGGCCTGATGCAAGATGTTCAAAGTGCTGAAAAGATCCTTGTGAAAGCCAAAGGTCAAGAGATTCATATGGTTGGTAAAGTTGCTACTGTTAAGGCCCGTCAAAAGGTCAAGAAACAATAGAAGAAAAAGCAACTTGGGCCTACCAAGAAGGAGACCAAGAAAGTAACCAAGATCAAAGGGAAATGCTTCCTTTGTGGCGAAAAGGGATATTGGAAGAGAAATTGCCCAAAGTCCCAGAATAAGAAGGAAAAAGGTAATGTGAATTATCTTGAAACATGTTTTTTGGCTGATTCTACAGATTCTTGGATCATAGACTCAGGAGCCACTAATCATGTTTGTTATTCCTTGCAGGGGTTCCAAGAAAGGAGAAGGCTGAGTAAGAATGAAATCAATTTGCGCTTGGGCAACAGAACGATAGTGTCTGCAAGTGCAGTGGGAGATATTAGAGTTTATTTGGATTCTAGAAGGCATTTAGATTTAATAGACGTTTATTATGTACCTCAATTCAAGAGGAATTTAATTTCAGTTTCTTGTTTGAATAAATTTGGATATTCAGTTACTTTTAATAAAGTTTTTATTATTAGTAAGAATGACAAAATTATTTGCCAAGGTACATTGTAAAACGGTCTATACTTTTTGCATAGAAATATCTCTCACTCGTTAGACACAGAAATAACGGAACCTAATCATAAAAGAGTAAAATTATCAACAGATGAAACCTACCTTTGGCAATTACGCTTAAGTCATATTAACCTTAATAGGATTAAAAGATTGGTATGTGACGGACCTTTGAGTGACTTAAAGGTTGATGATCCACCAACTTGTGAATCTTGTTTGGAAGGTAAAATGACCAAAAGGATGTTCTCTGCCAAAGGTGCAAGAGCCACTGAATGTTTAGGATTGATACACACTGATGTATGTGGACCTATGAGCATTCAAGCTAGAGGTGGATATGAGTACTTCATCACCTTCACGGATGATTACTCGAGATTTGGTTATGTGTATCTCATGAGACATAAGTCGGATGCTTTTGACATGTTCAAGGCATTCAAAGCTGAAGTGGAAAATCAGCTTGAGAAACACATAAAAATCTTGAGATCTGATCGTGGTGGAGAATATCTATCTGGTGAGTTTCAGCAATATCTTATTGATAATGGGATAGTTTCTCAGTTTTCTGCACCAGGTACACCTCAACAGAATGGGGTAGCAGAAAGGAGAAATAGAACTTTTTTGGATATGGTTAGGTCTATGTTGAGTTATTCAACACTTCCTATTTCTTTTTAGGGATATGCTTTACAAACTGCTATATACATTCTAAACGATGTACCATCTAAGTCTGTTCCTAAAACACCGCATGAGTTGTGGACTGGGCGCAAGCCTAGTTTACAACACTTAAGGATATTTGGTTGTCCAGCGCATATGTCAAGGAATAAAATATCGGTATCGGTATCCATATCGGGCTTCTAAATTTATGGATATATCGGGGATATTATCGATATCGGTGGATATTCAGTAAAAAATTAAAAAAATGATGGATATTTACATCTAAAGTTTAGAATTTTTTTGTTAAACTTTAGGACAAGCTTAAACAAATAATTATACATCAAATGAATCATATTTCAATGATAAATTAGCATAGTTATGAGTTTATTATAAATTATAACATATATAGAGTCTGAATATAATTTTTAAAATTGAGTATTTAATAGAATAATATTTTGTTTCACTTTTACAATATTATATACAATATAAAGAGATTAAATATTTAATAAGCAAAATTATCATTAAAATATATATAGTTCCATACTTCCAAGATTCAATCATAAATCATAATTCATACATAATAATACATTGCATGTCTGAAATTTAAAACCAAAATGAATTCCTTGCTGGTTCAAATACATAAGATACATTTCTATCTTGATTTAAACAATAATTTTTCCAGGAAAACGTGCTAGCATAGTTTTCAAGGTAGTTATTAATATGTCACACGTATGTTGCTTGATCTCTTCCAACTGATCCATGAATTGGGTAGTTTGGATTCACCCAACTTGGTGGATATTGTTGATCTGCATGCATAGGTATTGCATATGGCATTTGTTAAGAACGATAATCAAATATACTGCAACTATCATAACTACCATAATATGGCACATTAGAACTTGACCTTGTCTGCGAATCACTCAAATAGGCAGGTCTAACCCAGTCAAAAAAAGGATTTTCATTGTCGTCCCCTGCTTCAGCAGCTACTTGAAGTAGATCCATAAAATCAGTTTCATCTACTTTATCTTTTTCAGCTGCCATATCCCTAATTTTCAACTTCATATTATAATAACAATAAACAAGTTGTTCAAGCTTAGAATAGGCAAGACGGTTTCTTTGTTTTGTGTGGATTAAAGCAAATGTAGACCAATTTCTTTCGCATGTAGAAGATGATGCTGTTTGTGACAATACGCGAACTGCTATTGCATGCAATGATGTAGCACAATCTCCATACATTACCCACCAATCAGTTGCAATAAAAATTATTAAGTATTATAAGTATGAATACCATTTCAATGATATTATTATTTATTATTATTACATAGATTTTTGTAATAAAACTTATATACCTGGTTGCATTTTGCTTCTAGCTACTATGTCTGCTCATTCACTAAAACTTTTCGCGGTACAGGTTGTGGTACGCAATTTGGTCTAACGCGGTACGCTTTGACGAAATCTGGAAAATTTCAACACCAATTTCTTTAGTCCTTTCGCACTGCGTTTTGGCCCGGAAACACCTCGTTATCGTGCGTAGACTTCCCAAAACAAAATGAACCTACACAAGGCTCACAAAAACATATTATATTCACAAAAAATGCTCGAAAACGAAAGCAAACGACAGGAAATGGGGACCTCAAAAGGTGTATAAATCGTTCCGATCAGTGAACATTTACGTACCTGCTTATTTGATGAAGATTTTAAAAGAAACTTGTGAATTGTGATGTAAATTTTGCTATATGTAGTGTAGTCGTGTAGGATGAAAACTTGAAAGAGAAGAGTGAAGATGATACGAAGTGAAAATGATGAACAAACTTATTCTTAATTCTAATAATTTATATTCATGTGAATAATTGATGCATTTTACTACTTTTCAAGCATATGCATGTGAATTGTGAATAATTGATGTACTTTGATTCTCTGAATTATTGATGTACTTTTTGTTTTTTTTGTTTTAATTTTTTAATAAAAATCATGGGTTTTAGTGTTTTACACATTTTACACAAGCAAATTAGATTGCTTTCATAATCTTTGCCCAATTCTACTTCAGTAATTATACTATTGACTATTGTGTTTGAAAATTTTATTTGTTAATGCTTCTTCTAAAATAATTTTCAATATAAATTATTTGAACAATAATTTAAGTGTTTAGGATTATTTTTTTAAAAATAATTTGCAAAATATTCCTGGATTTCGAGATGAAATTCACAATATTTCGGAAATATCAAGAACTCTACAAATAAATGAATAATACATCATGATGATTTTTTATTTCAAATGCATTGATTGCATTTTATTACTTTTCAAACATATGCATGTGATTATGTGAATAATTGATGCACTTTGATTCTTTGAATAATTAATGTACTTTTTGTTGTCTTTTTTTTTAATAAAAATCATGGGTTTTAGTGTTTTACACGTTTTACACAAGCAAATCAGATTGCTTTCACAATCTGCCAAACTCTACTTCAGTAATTATACTATTGACTATTGTGTTTGAAAATTTTATACATTTGTTAATGCTTCTTATAAAATAATTTTCAATATAGATTATTTGAAAAATAATTTAAGTGTTTAAGATTAATTTTTAATTTTTTTTTTTTTTTTTTTTTTTGCAAAATATCCCTGGATTTCGGGATGAAATTCACAATATTTCAGGAATATCGGGATATTTCGGGAATATCGGGAGATTTTTATAGATATTTCGATATCGACCGGATATTTGCTAGATACTGGATATTACCCCTGTTTCGATATCGGTCCCTCCAAAATACGGATATATCGGTGGATATATCAGTGGATATGTCGATTTTACAAACCTTGTGCGCATGTGTTAAAAGGAAAGACAGAAAAGATGGAGTCCCGTTCAGAAACATGTATATTTGTAGGGTATCCAAAAGAAACTAAAGGATATTATTTCTATAGTCCTTCAGATCTTAAAGTATTTGTTTCGACAAATGCTAAATTTCTGGAAAAGGACTATATGAATGATTTTGTGCCTAGAAGTAGAATTGTCCTGAATGACATGTCAGGAGATACAATTCCACGAGAGGTTACACAACCTAACCCAATTGTAAGTTCTGATCCAACACAAGATCAACAACCTACCATTCCTCGTCGTAGTGGGAGGGTTAGAACACAACTCGAAAGATACATCGATCTGGGAGAATCAGTGGAGAATCTCCCGGACGACGATGATCCCTATACGTACAAGGAAGCTATGGAGGATGTTGATAGTCGCCATTGGCAAAAGGCAATGCAATCTGAGATTGAATCTATGTTCGATAACAAAGTCTGGTCCCTTGTAGACTTGCCTAAAGGGATAAAACCCATTGGGTGCAAGTGGGTATACAAGAGGAAAAGAGGTATGGATGGAAAGGTGGAAACCTTTAAAGCTAGATTGGTAGCTAAAGGGTATACACAGAAAGAAGGTATCGATTACAAGGAAACCTTCTCTCTTGTGGCCATGCTTAAATCCATTAGGATACTCTTATCCATTGCAGCATCTTTAGATCTAGAGATTTGGCAAATGGACGTCAAGACAGCTTTCCTTAATGGAAGTCTTGACGAAAGCATCTACATGATGCAACCAGAGGGATTCATTGAAAAGGGCCAAATGGATAAGGTATGCAAGTTGCAGAAATCCATATATGGATTAAAGCAAGCATCCAGATCCTGGAACATAAGGTTTGATCAAGCTGTCAAAGGTTTTGGATTTATTTAGAATCCTGACGAACCTTGTGTATACAAAAGGATTAAGGGCGACAAGTTGGTTTTCCTGATTCTTTATGTTGATGATATACTACTCATTGGAAACGATGTAGGTGTATTGACATCAGTAAAAGAATGGTTAGCAAACAATTTGATATGAAGGACTTAGGAGAAGCAAGTTTTATTCTAGGTATCCAAGTAATAAGGGATAGAAAGAATAGAACGATTGCATTATCCCAAGCTTCATACATAGACAAGATCTTGTCTAGGTTTTTCATGCAGGATTCCAAGAAAGGTATGTTACCTTTCAGACATGGAATCAAGCTTTCTAAGGAACAAGTTCCTAAGAATGAGCATGAAGAGCAATTCATGAGTAGAGTTCCATATGCCTCGGCAGTTGGAAGTCTCATGTATGCAATGCTCTGTACTAGACCAGATATTTGTTTTGCTGTTGGCATAGTTAGCAGGTTTCAATCGAAACCTGGTCCTGATCACTGGACGGCAGTCAAGCATATTTTCAAGCATCTCAAGAGAACGAGAGATAATATGCTTGTATACTCTGGAGGGGATTTGATTCCCGTTGGGTATACAAATTCTGATTTCCAATCAGATTCTGACTCCAGAAAATCCACATCAGGGGCTGTGTTTACTATTGGAGGAGGAGCAGTTATATGGAGGAGTATCAAGCAATTTTGTATTGCTGATTCCACCATGGAAGCTGAGTATGTTGCTGCATGCGAGGCTGCCAAAGAGGCTGTTTGGCTCCGCCAATTCTTGATTGACTTGGAAGTGGTTCCTAGTGTGAATAAGCAGATCACTATCTACTTTGACAATAGTGGAGCAGTGGCTAATTCAAAAGAACCAAGAAGTCACAAGAGAGGTAAACACATTGAAAGAAAGTATCATCTTTTAAGGGAGATAGTTCAAAGAGGTGACGTGACTATTACCAAAATCGCGTCAGCAGAAAATCTAGCGGATCCCTTCACAAAGGCTCTACCTCATAAGAGTTTTGATGGGCATCTAGAGAACATGGGCATGAGAAATATGACACATTTGCTATAGCGCAAGTGGGAGATTGTTAGGATTATGCTCAATAGCAAGAGTGTAATATTGTAATTAACAATCTTTTTCATATTAATAAAGTGATTTCTGGTTTAACAAATCGTATAGCATTTATAGTTTAATATTATAATTGTCAAAGTAAATAATCTTAAGGTCTAAAGACTATGAGAAAAGAAGAATTGTTCATACATCTGGATATGTATGTGGTAGACACAATTCTTTAGTTAGTCTTGAATAATGTTCACAACTTAAGTTAAAGGTTTGGCACCTTTATCTTGCTAAAGTTGTAGAATTCTTTTGCTAGCATTTGAGTGGGATCAAATGAGATATGATGAGTCTAAAATCATCGGAGTGTCTTCGAGCAAAAGGATCTAGTGCACTGGGTGCATTGAACTGGGTCACAATGAAAAGCTTTATCTAGAACCGTCAATAGATAATAGTCTTTTCATTATCAGGACAATCGGAGAGTCTATCTTAATCCTGAGATAAATGATGGACTTATGGTTGCAAGTGATATCATTTGAGTTATCAATGAGTACGATTATATCGCATAGTCTATCCTCGATAATTTGGTGATATTCATTTGTTAATCGATAGAGGACTTCATTTATAGATATGGATATCGTGGCTCCATTTATTAAATGAGAGTATAATATCATCATATGGATGTTTTGAGGTAATTGGATATTAAATCTCAACGTTGAGTTTTCGATAGTGTCTATTGAAAACATGGCTTCTGGACAAGTCAAAATATCCAAGTTCAAAACGTGGTCATATGAGTAAATATGGTAACTTGGAGAGTTATAGGCGGTCTATGAACTCTTGGCGATTACTGATATTAATCACGAGGATACACTTTCTCTAATATGATTGTCTAGGGTATGAATGAGGAGCATCTTCCTTTTCTATCTTTATTTAAGAGTTCAATTTTAGCTCTTTAGTGGAATGAGTTAAAATTAATGGATCGGACCTAAGTGAATCATTTGTTGATAGTGATTAGTTTATGTCTATTGAAGCTTAAATTTAGATGGCCCGCCAAGATCCCCAATCCACACGGACTTGCATGGATCACTTGATATATTCTACCGGACCAATTTAAGGGTCCATCTAGAATTGCATTTAATATATTAAGAATATAATTTGCACATTATTTATGTAATGGGCTGCTCAATTATATTAATATATTAATGAATGACATGTGGGCTTGTTTCTTTTAGTAAGAATGGGTCTGGTTCACATGTGGGCTTTTTATTTAAAGTCCAATGGATTAAATGAAATAAAGAAAATAATATATAGCCCATTTGTTTAAGTGGGGCGGCAAGAAGGTTTTATAACCTAATATATTACTTTGTTTCGTTGTTTTAATTAAATAAGAATTAATTAATTTATTAATTAATTGTTTAATTAAGAAACAAATCTTTTCTGAATAGGAAATATATTTCCTAGAGTAATACTATTGTAGTAGTTTACTAAAAGTAAAAGACTTGTTTGAAAAGAAAATAAATAATTAATTTTATTTATTTAATCAAATAAGAAGTCTTTTTTATTTAGTCAAATAAAGGAATAAAAGATTTATGAATTAAATTAGGGTTTGAAGTCTTAAACTAAATAGGAATTAAGGTGCAATACAAACTCCTTTGGGCTTGAGAATTGCGGCAACCCTAGTCCCTTTTAGGTTAGGATTTTCGGCCACCCTAAAGAAAAAGAAGAGAAGAAAATTTGGCAACCTATATATACACTCTTATAGATTTTGGCCAACAAAATGCTTGGTGCTTGAGATTCTATTTTCTTCTTCTTCTCAATTCATAGAGAGATTATTTTATTCTACTAAAACATGAAAGAGTGTTAGATTATTCTTTGATGGTATACTATTTGCTTATTCATCAATAAGCTTGTGTGTACGACATCGATCTAGGTTCACGCGAGTTTCGATCATTAGATTGAGAACTCAAAAGTGACCGGAATAATCTTAGTATTCTTTTGATTGTTTTTGTGACTAACAAAGAAAAGAAAAGTTTGTTTGTCCATTCACAGGTTTGCAATTCAAAGAAAAGGGAGACCACGCTCCTAGGTGATCCACGTTCGTGCTAGGATTGAAGATCTTGCGGATTACCATCGACGTAAGTCAATCGGATCACGCGACAAATGGTATTATTCTTTTGTTAGATAATATATATGTTTAATTGATTAAAGGGTTTAAGGTTCATAAAAGGGAAAAAATTTTAAAAGTCACTAAATCTATTTTTAGTCTCGCTTCCGCTGCGTGCACTACGATATTTTTCCCTACATGAGTGTGTGCCTAGCCTTGTAAGAAATAAGAGGTCCTTGAATACCTTTGTCGACCAATAATGCCCGAATCTCTTAAAAGCCGGCTTCTTGAATGAGTTGTGGTTGAGATGTCCTTCGTCTTCAAAATTCTTCAATTACTAACCACTAAACATTACAAGATAAACACGTTTTGATATGGAATTAATGCCAACACTAATTATCAACCTTACAATCTCCCCCTTTGGCAAATTCCATGTCAAAACTCCTAAACAAACACTAAAACAATTACAAAGAAAATTTGGTCACAATGAGTACAATGAGTTACACATGTTGACGGTGAAATTTGGATTGCCACGCACTCAACAATTATATCAATTTAATATAAAACAAGAAAATTAAGAACGCATGCAAAAGACAGATTTTACATGGAAAACCCTTGAATGGGAAAAAACCACGACGCCCCTGAGGGCAGAAGAATAATACTAGGTTTTTGTAGCTTTGTTACACGCTTTGATCTCTCTTACAATTGCTCTCTCTCTCTCTAGATTTTCGAACCCCCTCCTCATGGGATAGGTGGTTCTATTTATACATGTTTAATTAGGGTTTCCCCTTGTTTTTAGCCGTGTGGGTGGAAGGTTTCCCTCTTTGATTCGTACTAGGATCCCTTCTTGTCACGGATCCAAGTCTACTTTCCTTTTTATGGTTCCTCGTTGTTCTGGATCTTCTAAAAGTTTAGGGTTTATTTCTGTGTTTCTGCCGAGTCGGTTCAAGCCCAGTGTACTGGTGCAGCGAGTACCTTCACTTTCTGGGTATCGTATCTTTGGCGACCACATTCTACATTCGGCGAGTAGGTATCTAGCTTCGGCGACCATATCTTTGACTCCCTTTTGGCTTGAGCTATTTTATCATTCTGACTTGTCACACTTCCTCCCTTGACCCGGTCAATGAGTGACGTGGCAGTCTTTTGTTGGCTATTTTGATGACGTGTCAGGTTGGCGAATTTATACATGCAACAATACCCCTATAAATACTTCGAGCTGGGCGAATGACTTGTTCTTCCCACTTCGTTTGCCTCTGCGAGCAGTATTTATATTTATGCTTATAAGATTTCGGCACACTTTGCAATAACTCCCTCTTTCCTTTTTACCACGCGCTGTATTTATTAATTGATTCTTCCGGTGCAAGCTTTCAATTTGAGCCACACAACTTCTGGCGCTTCCACTTGCTTGACAGGTGAAGGGACATTCTGACTGCTTGGTTATCCCCGAGATGCCACATGTCATTTACTTGGTGGTGACTATTGCGGTTGGTCACTGTGGCCGTCATTCTCATTAATTGCGTATCATTGCACTTGATTTTCTTTTTGAATTTCAAAGTTCCCTCTTTTTAAGGCCCGATCATTTCTTCTTCCCCACTTTGCTCATTCCATTTATTCCTCCATCGTTTTTCTCAGAGCAGAAAAGAACAGTTTGAACCTTCGTTTTTATCTACCTTATTTCTTCGAGTACTTGCTACAGTCTTTTCCCTGTGCCTTCTACTACCAGACGGTTCACCGGACTTGACTATTCCTGCCTCTCTGCGTCCCCAACTCTATTGCGTATCTTCGCGAATCTAGGGATTTCTGGTGAGTTCTCATGGACCCTTCCTTACGTTCTTCTCTTTTTAATCGGATGATGCAAGCCATGGAGCTTGGTGATAAAAGTATTGCAGACAAGATTAAATCTCTGATTCGTAATTTTTACCCAGATTCTCCGGTCCCAATTTCTGTTTATGTTCCATCTTCTGAGGATGACTTTATTCCTAACATCTCTCCTCCATCTTCCAACAGTGATTCTCCAACGATGCTGAGATCTTCCAATCCAGGCGGCAGTAAACGACGCGCCCCTAGGGCTTCTCGTGAATCCCTGCTAGATGCGCAGACGACTGTTGATTCTGATGTCGAAGACCATCAAAGGGATGCGCTACATTTTTCGCTAGATCGCCCGTGTTCCTTTGACACGGAAGTTAACGTGGTCGGCGAGGATGAGCTTCGCAAATACAAGAATCGTTTTGACCTTCCAGACTCAGTAACTCTTATATTACCCGGCGACCGGGCTGTGTGGAATCCTCCTGAAAATGTAGTCGCCATTTATGGGGCCATGCTCAGCTGTGGGGTAACTCTCCCTCTTCAGCCTTTTATCGCCATATTTCTTACAGAGGCTCAAATTGCGCCGGCACAGCTCGCTCCAAATAGCTACAGGATATTGATGTGCCTGTGTCTCATGTGGAAGCTGAAGGGTTATGGGCCCCCTACTCCTCGCGAGATCCGCCATTTTTACACGCTAAGGCAGGCGGGCAATGGTAGCACGTATTTCCTTCTCTCTTCGTGTAAGTGCCTCACTTTTGATTGACTTATTTCATGACACACCACATTGGGATTGATTTGTAACGGGTAGCTTAGGCTTCGTGGTTGGCAAGCTTCTGGACTTCCCAAGGTGACTTCAAGAGCTTTTAAAGGTATATCACTTGACCTTGATTCTTGAAGAGAATAGGTGCACACACACACTTGCATGCATCTTTATATATGGTGTATTAGTTACCATGCATGTATGTTTCATTGATCAGTGCATCTATGTCTTTTAGCATACACACTTGCTTGCATTGTTATATTTCTTGTATGTGTTGCCTTGCATTTGTGTTTCATTGATTTGTGCTTCTATGTCATCTTGAACATATTTCTATTGCACTTCTATGATTGCTTTTATATGTTTGCACACAAACACTCTCATTGCATTTATATGATTGCACTTGTGTTTTTTATTGATTGTGTGCTTACATGCTTCATCACACTTATGAATTTTCATATTGCATATCTTTTGTGTGTCACATGCTTGGTGATTATTCATGATGTTATCCTTTCCCATGCATGTTAAATTGAGTGCACCTTTTATATTTTTTGAATGCCATGTCATCTCTTAGGCACTAGGTGCATAGCCTTTTCCAAGGTGCATAGCCTTTTCCAAGGGGCATTCGGCGCCCTTGGTTCGGCGCCCTTGGTTCGGCGCCCTTGGGCGCAGAATAGGCCGCCGTTTTTCGGCGCCCTTGGATTCGGCGTTTAGTGACCGCCGAAACAAGGCGCCGAAAGGGACCAGAACGTTGCACTTTTTGACCCATTTCGGCGCCCTAATTCAGCGACCAAGGGCGTAGAAATAGGGCGCAAATTTCCCTTTCTGAAGCGACCTTTGGAATTCGGCGCCCCTATTCGGCAAGTAAGGGCGTAGAAATAGGGCGCATTTTTGTGCGTTTTTTGGAAACTTATCCAAAACGATGTCATTTCATCTAGGGCTCATATATAAGTATCATCTTCTCCCTAGCTCGTTTTTGAGAGCTCAAAATCAGATCTTAGTGAGAGAAACCAAACCCTAGAGAGAGAAAGCTCCCAAGAACCCATTTTTACTCAACCAAACCACCTCCCATGTGCATCTAACTTCTTCTTAGCATCATTCAAGCATGGAGTGTGTTGATTTTATTGACTAGGTATTCTCTACATGTCATAAAACTTCTAGTTTCATATTTATGACATGTATGCCTAGATTTAGCATTTATTTGTTAATTAAATGCTTGTCTCTTTGCTCATTGTTGTTTATAACATGTTTGAGACATTATTGATTGGTTGAGATAGGTTGTATGTTGATAGCTAGGATTTAGAGCCATTTTTGCCATCTAGCTAATTTAATCTCATTGTGTGATTGAGATGTTTTATTTATGATAGCTATGATTGTTTTGTGATTGACAACATCTAGTTAAGTCTACTTAATTTTCATTTAGACACTTTTGTGTAGGACTCATTAATTGCATTTAGAGTCTATGCCATGTTCATTGACAACTTATGTTGATTGGCATTTTGTTTGATTAATTGCACTTGTTAGTTGCATTTAATATCATTGCCATGATTTTGACAACTTATGTTAATTGGCAATTTGTTTGATTAATTGCACTTGTTAGTTGCATTGCCATGATTTTGACAACTTAAGTTGATTGGCATTTTGTTTGGTTATTTGCATTAGTTGATTGCATGCTATTAGGACTTGCCATTATTAATTGACAACTTATGTTGATTGGCCTTGTTTGATTGACTATTCATTGTTTGCATTTTTTTATTGCAAATTCATAGTCATTGCCATGTTTATTGACAACTTGAGTTGATCTGGCTTTCTTTGTTGACAATTAGGTTGCTAGAATCTCATTGCATCTAATTGAGTTTACATGTATGTACATGTAGGCTTTGTTGATAACTAGGATGTTCACTTGCATTATAACATCTAGCATATAGTGTTTAGTCTAACACTCATTGCATTTGTGCATCATTGTGATACACTTAGACTTTTTATTCTTTTCTTGAGTCAAAGTCTTGTGTCTTCTTGGTGAAGTTTCACAAGCAAGGAAAGTCTTGTGGCTACCCGTGTGTAGTGCTCAAGCAATAGGTCGAGTGCCACTGTAAAAGGCCCGTTGGGTAGATTAGGGGTTGCTCACACCAAGAGTAGTGTATTAGGGGATATCACTAGGGATTGAACCAAGAGTGGCGAGTGGTAGTGTCCATAGCCTGAGGTTATCTAGGGTGAGAGTCCGAGAATCACTTGAGGGTGTAGATTCCTTTTCATATAGTGGATTTTGTTGACCGAGTGTGGCGCACATATCAGCCCGTGGTTTTTCCCCGTGTGGGTTTCCACGTAAAAATCAAGTGTTCTTTAATTTCCGCATTTTATACTTGATTTTATTATATGTGTGTTTTGGGTTAATTGTGATTAATTTTGACTAATCGAAAAGTTGGTAATAATCGATTAACAACCCATTCACCCCCCATCTAGGTTGTTTAGACACGCACGCGAGCTTATATTTGTATTTTCACTTCGCCCGTGGAGAACTGGATCCCTGTGGGCGTGGCGAACCCTGGCCAAGTAGAAGTCTCCGACGATGAGAAGAAAAAGGGTTTCATCTAGGGCTTTCCCACTTCGAACAAGAGGTGGAAGAATAGTTGGTTTTTTGTTGGTGGCGAGTGGGGCCGTGATGTGCCTGCCAGTAGTCGCCGTAATCTCTCGGCGAAGAAGGTTCCTAAGCACTTCACATCTCCTGAAGCCTAGTCGAAGGCAGCCCCTGTTTTGCTAGATAGGGAGATCTCTCGCCTCGCCGCGGCAATTGTCCTTCCTTTGAGCTCAAGGGATAGATCCTTCCTCTTGGATGAGGAAAAAATGATCTCTTAGTAGATTTTTTCTCGCCTACACGCTAGGCTTCCTCGCCGTAAGTTTTTATCAGCTTCCCTTTTTGTATCATTGTTTCGTTTTATTCTGTTAGTGAAACTTGGTTCGTTTTTCTTGCAGTTTGTGATTTTGATACTGTTTGCGATCTGCAAGCCCAGGCGGTGAAGAATTCCGAGGCTGCCAGCAAAAGACACGCTACTGGTTTGGCCAAGGAGGGAATTTCTAGCCCGGATGGCGATGACCACACGGACGGCGAGGAAGCTGGTGATGTTCCTAGGGGAGGTGCTGAGTCGGGGCGACCCCCCATGCGTGTAGAGGCTGCTGCGGGTACTCCTGTTGCAACTGATGCTGCGACTGCCCCTGTTGCGGCTGCCCTTGCTACGGCTACCCCCAGTCGTAAGGGTAAGGAGAAAGTTGGTGTTTCAGGAGGGGTCAGTGACATCCCTTTTTTTGACGCGGATGTCCCTAAGACTCATCTTGATCCTGCGAGTGACCTGGCCCCCAGAGCTAGTAGAAGTAAGCGCCCAGCTGGGAGTACACCTGATCATGCTGCTCGACCTCCCAAGCGGGCCTCAAGGGTGGTGCAGCATGTTGTTTCTTCCGACGAGGAAGGTGCTGAGGAGCCAGCTGTCGCCGAGACCCCTTCTACCCAACCGGCTGTTCGCGAGGGGCCTGCTGAATCGGAGAATGTAGCGGCGCCTCCCTCTGAGGGGGTTAATGAACAGACTATCCTTGCTTCTACTTCTCCCCGACCAGCTTCTCCTTCAGTGGCCATGGGCGAGCCGAATGTCTCCTTAGATCAGCCTAGGCCATCTAGTCAACCCGAATCGATTGATCGGCCAGGCCCGTCGAAGCAGCCTGGGACCTCTGCTTCTGGTTCGGGTTTTTCCCATGAAGCCCATCATGCAGGACCGGTTGAAGCTGATGAAGGGAACATGTCCCTGTTTGATTTTTCGGCTACTGAGATCTGCTCCCACCTGGTTAATAATGATATATACATTGGTGAAAGCTGGGGGCATGTTAAAGACAAGTCCTGCAACAGGAAGATGGAATTTTTCTTCAACTGCCACTCTGTGGTAAGTTCTTCGTCGTAAATCTCTATGTATTATTATTTTTTCATATACTTCCTAACTTCAACTATCCTTTTCCTCAGATGATGTCTGAGCTGGGTGAGAACTACAAGTATGGGATCAGAGCTTCCCGTGAGGTTAAACGCTTGCGCGAGCAGGCTTCTGTTTTGGCGGCTGAAAAGCTCTCTGCTGAAGAATCCCATGCTCAACAGCTCGCTCAGTTAAGAGAATCCTCAGATGGTCATCTGTCTGCTTGGCTAGCTGCCGAAGAAAAACTCTCTGCTGTTGAAGAGGAGATTCGCTCGCTGAAGGAGCTTCTGTCTACGAGTCAAGAGTCCTTCGCAGCATGTTTGGAGGCCGAGCGGGTGGCTGAGGAAGCTAAAGAAAAGGCTGAGCATGAGGCGGCAGACTTGCGCAACCAGTGGTCTTGTCGCGACCTCATCTTCAATAATTTGAAAGCTATGCTGGAGGCTGAATCAGTTGATCGTTTCAAGAGATCCCCTGCCTACGATGCGCTTTTGTTGCGCGAATTTGAGAAAGGCATGAGGCAGGCGAAAAAATTCTTTGCCATGAAGGATCATTCTAACGAGAAAGCTCTGAAGCGTTTCGACAGGTCCCTCCAACAGCACATGGCCAGCGGCGTGGGCTCGATTAAAGAGCAAATAAAACGATGGAAAGCCCACTGCCGTTATAACAGGACTGAACCTCATCCTATGCACTTAGAAATCCCTAGCAAGCGTGCCTTCAATACTTACTATTCAGGTCAGAAGGGTAGCTTTTCTGGCTCTGGTGCTGAGCCTGATTTGGGTCCTGTTGCTGGAAGGGATTATGAGCCTTTCATGCCAATGGAGGATGAGGAAGTCATCTGGCCTTCGGACGAGGAGATTGAAGATGAGGAAGACAGCAAGGGCCCTCCTGCAGCTGGTTGAGTTTTTGGATTTTTTTCTACTGTCTAGGACTGTAAATTTTTATTTATTTTGCTCCTTCATTTGTAAATGATACAAAGTTATAAATTCTTTTGTTTTCTTTTTGTTCAGCTGCCTTTGCTGAGTTTTCGGCTTTACTTAGTTTTTCACCAAGTTTTTTAGCATATTTTATAATTCTATTCAGCTGCCATTGCTGTATTTTGGCGTACTCAATATTTGTCAGGACGTATCCGACCATACACCAAGTTTTTAATATGTTTTATAGTTCTATTCAACTGCCATTGCTGTATTTTGGCGTACTCAGTATTTGTCAGGACGTATCCGACCATACACCAAGTTTTTAACATGTTTTGTTCAGCTGGCTTTCTTGCTTCGAGGGATTTTATTTTCCCGTAATGGCGATCGCTGCTTTTTGTAACTTGGGATTTTGTTTCTTGCCAGTTCTCGTTGCTGCGATTATGAAACTCGTCTTTATGCGACGGTAGCGATATACGATGGCGAATGCCCTTTGTGACTGGCGAGTGAAATCGCGAATTCTCAGTAATAAATTACTCTTTTATTGAATATTTCCTGCAACTTCTGTTAACATAGCCATAAAGAAAATGCTAAAATGAAAAACTGTTCTAAGACATAATAAAAAGGTTGAAAAAGCTCTAAACTTGGAAAAAGTTTAAGGATAATATATCTTCAAGTACTGCGCATTGCATGGGCGGGGTAGTTCGCCAAAACCTTCTCGAGTAATGCGATATGCCCCGTGGCCAATTATTCCTGTAATTTGATAAGGCCCTTCCCATTTGTCTGCGAGTGATCCTGCGGCTTTGTCTCTTGTTCCCGGATTCACCCTTTTCAG
The DNA here is from genome assembly GCA_030490815.1 of Acer saccharum. NCBI lineage: Eukaryota > Viridiplantae > Streptophyta > Magnoliopsida > Sapindales > Sapindaceae > Acer > Acer saccharum. Next base: position 25,281,881 of record CM059876.1, read on the forward strand.
CACTAAGTCACCAAGCGAGAACCTTCTTTCACGCACATGTGAGTTGTAATATCTAGCTACCCTCTGCTGGTACGTAGTATTCCTTATTTGTGCGCGCTCTCTTCTTTCTTCTAACTCATCCAGACCGCATTTCAGCATATCAATGTTAAGTTCTGGTTGGAAGAGTTGTACCCTTGGTGAAGAGAATGACGTTTCCACGGGAATGACAGCTTCAACTCCATATGCCATGGAATATGGGGTCTCACCTGTTGAACCCCTCTCTGTGGTTCGATACGCCCAGAGCACTTGTGGTAATTTATCTGCCCAGCTGCCCTTTTCTATTGCCAATTTAGCTTTCAGGTTGTGCTTTATAATCTTGTTTACTGCTTCAGTCTGGCCATTCATCTGCGGATGTGCTGGGGAGGCGTAGTAGTTGTTGATGCCATACTTGTCACACAGCTCCCTGAATCTCCTACTATCGAATTGGGTCCCATTGTCCGTGATGATGGTGTTTGGTATCCCGAATCTGTACAGGATATTTTTCTTTACAAAGCTTATAGTGTTCGCTTCTGTTATATGTACCAAAGGTTCGGCTTCTACCCATTTCGTAAAATAATCTATGGCCACTATGGCGTGCTTTGCTCCTCCAGTTGCTATTGGCATTGGGCTGATTAAATCAATTCCCCACATGGCGAACAGCCACGGCGAGGTGATACTTTGCAAAAGTTCAGGTGGTTGACGAATGTTGTTGGCAGTTTTCTGACACGCCTCACATCTTGCCGCTACTCTTTTGGCGTCGGCGAATAGTGTTAGCCAGTAAAAACCCTGCCTTAATGTTTTGTGGGCTAGGCTGACACCTCCAGCGTGGTTCCCACAATTTCCACTATGTATGCTTCTCAAGATACCTTCTGCTTCTTCAGGTCCGACACATCTCTGCAGTGCCCTTGAATACCCCCTTTTGTACAGCTCTCCATTGAGTACTGAATATCTTGTAGCTCTGTACTTCAACCGTTTTGCTTCTAATGGGTCACTTGGGAGTACATCATTGACGAGATATTCTCTGATTGGTGTGATCCAGCTATTCCTCTCGCCAAAGACTGCCCCCACTTCTTTTGATTTGACTATACTCGACTGCAATAGGCGGATCATGGATATACTTTTGGTCCAGATGTTGATTGTGGCAGATGCCAATTTGGCCAAGGCATCAGCTTGCTCGTTTTCTTCTCTAGGGACATGAACAATTCTGTATTCTTTAAATCTTCCTAACAGTTCCTTTGCTAATTCCAGGTAGGTGATCATGCTTTCATCTCTCGCCTGGTATTCATCTAGTACTTGATTGACAACAACTTGAGAGTCGCTGAAGATTTCTACCTCATCTGCCCCTAGGACTGTACAAACTTTTAAACCTGCTATGAGTGCCTCGTATTCAGCTTGATTGTTAGTAGCTTTGAAGTCAAAACGCAGGGCACATTCAACTGAATCTCCTTCCGAGGTTGACACTACTACCCCTGCCCCGCTGCCGTGCGTGTTTGACGAGCCGTCAACGCGGAGTTGCCATTTGAATATTTTCTTATTTTGCTCCACCATCATTCTCGCCACCTCTATGCTTGGCTCGGTGAACTCTGCTACAAAGTCTGCCACTGCCTGTGCTTTGATTGCTGTCCTTGGGAGATACTCTACATCGAATTCACTTAACTCGATCACCCACTTTGTTAATCGACCAGATACTTCTGGTTTCTACAGGATTAACTTCAGTAGGTGATCAGTCTATTTCTATGCTTATATTTTGCCCTTTTTGCTTATGTTTATGTTTGTTTATTGGGTCTTTTTGGTGGGATGATGTGTTTGTTAAGTCTTTGCAGGTCTCTTACCATAGAAATGTTGATCGGATCGTATTCTGGAGATGATAGAGTCAAAAGATGCAGAAAGGGCACTTTTCTCCCATTTTCCGCGGCCCATGCCGCCCATCAGGCAGGTGCACCGTCGGCGGTGCAACAGGCGCCAATGAAGTCCCCTTTTTCCGCGTCCCATGCCGCTCAAGAGGCAAGTGCCTACTCAGCGGCACGCCAAGCGAGCCATTCCAGTGTATGGAGTTAATTTTTCCGCTGCCCATGCACGTGCCTACCCAGCGGCACGTTGAGCGGTGGACCGCCTCCTCATCCTCTCGTTACTGCAGAAGGCTTATAAAAAGGAGAAAATAAGGGTTCGACAGAAAAACAGACAGAGAGAGTTTTTAAGACCACCATTCATTGATTCTTTTCATTCATTCCATCAGAGGAGATTACTTGGAGCAAGAAGACGACGGAGATCTCAAGTCAGAAACATCACACCATAATGGGTTCTATCTTCATCTCTTCTATGTTTTTATTCTCTCCATTGATGTGTAACTAAACCTTTATTAGGGGATTGATGTAACCAATTTTGGACAACTCTATGTAATCAATTAGTCTATCTTTTTGTTAATCAATTGGGTTTTAGTCTTGTCTATTGAATTAATTGCTCTATATTATTGATTCATATTATTTTGTGGCCTCAATTGATATGAGTTTGTGATTTAGTTTATTTTTGAGATTAGGGTTTGGATGTGAATGGCCTTTCCATTTGAATCACAATCATAAGCTTAATAGACTTGAAAATTAATGTTTGCATGGCCTTGTGGCATTGATTTGGCTTAGAGTTTTGTTCATACGGATTTCATTACTATCACTTGACACATGGCCTTTGTGCGAGTGGTGGGAAGGAGATTCGTTCTTAATTGTTTATCAAAACAAGCCCTAAACTTTATTGAAGTGTTTATTGAGACTAATTGAGAGCATTGAGTGTCTAAGAGAGGTGCATCGATTCCCTAGTTTCTCCCCATATATTCATTCTTTGATTTGTTTATTCGTTGATTTGATTTTTAGTTCAAGTAGTCATAATTTAGGTTAATCCTAGAGTTAAACAATCTTTCCAAAGAAAAGCATTATGCAATTTAGTTTTCGCATTTAGAGTAACCTTTGCTAGATTAATTGGTTTTAACTGATAAAATCACCGATCCCAGTGAACGAACTTTCTTAATAAATTGAACACAGATTTTACTGCATCAATTTTGGCGCCGCTGCCGGGGATTGGTATAGATTCTATTAGTTGGATCTAGTTAGTTTAGGTTAGGTAGTGTGTGTCAGTAGATTTTATTTTTAGTTTTTAGTTATTCTCTTGTTTCATCTTACTTCGTGGTAGTTGTGTTTTTGGTGTTTCAGGTTTTACAGGTGTATGAACGGACGTCGTTCGCTTGGAGGTATTCTGATCCCTACTAACGACGAGATTGACCGAGTAGGCCGAGTTGCTAGACAATTTGAAGAGTTAGATCCTTTAGTTGAGGATATGGGTGATCACGGTGAGCAACGTGACCGGGTTATTCGAGCTGAAAGAGAGGATCATGATGAACAAGGTGTTCAGAATAGACAGGAAATTCGAGACAATCCACCGGGTCCTCCAAGACGTGCACTAGAAGATGAGATCAGACTAATGAGAGAGTCTGGACAGCCTATGTTGGGAGACCAACCTCAGCCTATTGTGTTAGATGCCTTAGCCAGGAGTTATGAGTTGAGGGGAAGCCATTTAAACATGCTGCCATCTTTTCACGGTTTGGCAACAGAAGACTGCCTCCAGTTTATGAAGGATTATCAAGCTACAGTAGGGAATTTCCCGATGGGCCGATTGACAGAAGAGCAATTGAGGATGAGGTGTTTTCGGTACTGTATGAAGGACAAGGGCATCAAGTGGTACAATTCAGTAAGGGCAGGATCTTTGAGATCATGGGTTGATGTGTGCACTGCATTCTTCAACAGATTTTTCCCTGCTTCTAAAGCAAAAGAAGTCTGGATCAAGATAGCTAGTTTCAGTGAAGAAGATGGTGAGTCATTCCATGAAGCATGGTCGCGATATAAGGAGCTGTTAGATCAAATTCCCCCTCACATGGTGACAGAGGAATACAAAGTCCGCACTTTTTATGATGGATTGACACCTTTCACACAGAACATTGTTGACAACGCCTGTGGGGGTATCATTACCAGGAAATCTGCTTTAGAGATTGCTGAGATATATGAAACTTTGGCTCTAAACTCCCAAAATAGAAGTTCAATGGTCAGAAAGGGAGGTAAGTATGAGGTCAACCAGACAACTGGGGTGGAAATTCAGATGGCGAATCTAGCTAAGCAAGTACAAGCTATGATGGCCCAAAACTCGAATAGGGCTCAACAGCAGTTAGGGGTGAACTTAGTGCAAGATGGAGATGGGATACCATTTGAGACAGAGGAGGTTCAAGCTTTCAATTACCAAAGAGGGAGGAACGATCCTTACTCGAATACCTACAACCCTGCATGGCGTAACCATTCAAATTTATCTTATTCTGACCCTAACACTGCTCTTAATAGTCATCAGCTCATTCCACAGAACACTCAGGGAACAAATCAAGGAGGGTACAATAGAGGCACTTACCAAGGTCAAGGTTCCAATAGTCAACCTCAACAATGGAATAATGCAGCTAATAGAGACAGCACCACCTATCAGCCGAAGAAGAGATCCTTGGAAGAAATTGTGACATCCCTTGCTGAGAATACAGAGCGTTTCTCCCGTGATACAAATCAGAGAATTAACAACGTTGAGGCATCCATTAAGAATTTAGAAACACAGATGGGGCAAATAGTCGACGCAGTCCGCAAGAATGAACCAGGAAGGTTTCCTAGCCAATCAGAGCAAGCCAAGGCATTGACTGTGTTGAGAAGTGGGCGAGTGTTAGACACTGAAGTTGTCAGGGGGCAACAGAAAGAGGGCACCAGGGGATCAGAAGAGGTGAGTGAGAAGGAGACTAACGCAGAAAAAGAGGTAGTGGTAGAGACACCCAAGAAAACCTCAGTTTTACACAAGTCATCAGACCCTTATGTTCCACCCCCTCCATATGTTCCACCAATTCCCTTTCCTGGGAGGCTTAAAAGGGACAAGCTCAGCAAGGCTTTCAAAGAAATTTTTGATGTTCTGTCCAAGGTACATGTGAACTTGCCTTTACATGAAATGATAGAAAAGATGCCTGCCTATGCAAAATTTTTCAAAAGCCTTCACACCAACAGACAGAAATTTGGGCCGAATCATCAGGAATACATAGCAGGTAGTGCTAGTGCAGTTTTACAGAAGGAACTTCCTCCCAAGCTGAAAGATCCGGGCAGTTTCTGCATCAATATCACGGTAGGAGGTACCCAACTTGAAAGAGCAATGCTAGATTTAGGTGCCAGTATTAATTTGATGCCGTATTCTATTTACAAGCAACTAGGGTTAAATGAGTTGAAGCCTACAACAATGTCACTTCTGTTAGCAGATGGTTCGGTAAGATATCCGAGAGGGCATGTTGAAGATGTTCTGGTCCAAGTTGGGAAACTTATAATTCCTGCTGATTTTGTGGTATTAGACATGGAGGATGTGAGCAAAGAGACTAACATGAGACCTGTTCTTTTAGGTAGACCGTTCATGGCAACATCAAAGACATTTATTGATGTGCAGAATGGGAAACTGTCAATGACAGTGTTAGATGAGACAGTGGAGTTCAAACTTTTTGAAGCATCATCATACCCTGCCGGAGCTGATGATTGTTCATTCATCGAGGTTTTAGACCCTGGAGTTGATGGAGTATTCAAGGATGAGGATTTGGCAGATTGGGATTGGGATGATCAAGACGACATGACTGAAGATAGTTCTGAACTAGCTGAAGAAGAAGTTGCAGATTTCCAAGTTTCAACTGTCAGTTTTGCCAATGATCCACCACCAAAGTTGGAGCTCAAGGAGTTACCAACAACTCTGAAGTATGTGTATCTAGGTGATGATGAGACATACCCGGTAATTGTTGCTTCAGAATTGTAGGATACTGAGGAAGAAAGGCTCATTGGGGTTCTACAGAAACATAAGTCAGCTATAGGATGGTCAATTGAAGATATCAAGGGAATTAGTCCAACAATTTGCATGCACAAGATATTTCTCGAAGAAGAACCTAGACCGTCAAGAGAAGCTCAGAGGAGATTGAATCCGATAATGAAAGAGGTAGTGAAGAAAGAGGTCCTGAAACTTTTACAAGTGGGGATAATTTATCCTATATCAGACAGTAAGTGGGTCAGCCCGATTCACGTGGTTCCTAAGAAATCAGGTATTACCGTGGTTCGCAATGAGCAGAATGAGTTGGTTCCACAGAGGCTTCAGACAGGATGGAGGGTGTGTATCGATTACAGGAAGCTGAACACTGCTACTAGAAAAGACCACTTCCCTCTTCCATTTATAGATCAGATGCTCGAGCGATTGGCAGGGCACAGTCACTATTGTTTCCTCGACGGGTACTCAGGTTACAATCAGATAGCTATCGCACCAGAAGATCAAGAAAAAACTACTTTCACTTGTCCATTTGGGACGTTCGCATACAGAAGGATGCCATTCGGTCTCTGCAATGCACCGGGTACTTTTCAGAGGTGTATGATGTCAATATTTTCAGATATGTTGGAAGAGATCATTGAGGTATTCATGGATGACTTCTCAGTGTTTGGGGATTCATTTGATTTGTGTTTGCACAACCTTACCTTAGTCCTTAAGAGATGCGAGGAGAACAATTTGGTGTTGAACTGGGAAAAGTGCCACTTCATGGTACAACAAGGGATAGTTCTGGGACATGTGATTTCAAGAAGAGGAATTGAAGTGGACAAAGCTAAGGTGGAGGTGATCAGTAGTTTACAGCCTCCAAAATCTGTGAAAGATGTGCGGTCTTTTCTTGGGCATACGGGTTTTTACAGAAGATTTATAAAGGATTTTTCGAAGATAACAAGGCCCTTATGTTTGCTTCTACAAAAAGAAACTGAGTTTGAGGTGACTGAAGAGTGCATGGTAGCTTTTAACACTTTGAAGAGTGCATTGACTACCGCACCAGTAATAATTCCACCTAATTGGGAATTGCCCTTTGAATTGATGTGTGACGCTTCAGATTATGCTATCGGAGCAGTTTTGGGGCAGCGAGTAGATAAGGTTCCGCACGCAATATACTATGCTTCTCGAACCTTAAATGACGCTCAATTGAACTACTCAACAACTGAGAAGGAGCTCCTCGCAGTAGTTTTTGCATTGGAGAAATTCTGAACTTACTTGGTGGGCGCCAAAGTCATTGTATATTCGGACCATGCAGCCCTTCGTCATCTTCTTCAGAAAAAGGATGCCAAACCTAGATTGATTCGGTGGATCCTCCTGCTACAAGAATTTGACTTGGAGATACGAGACAAGAAAGGTAGTGAGAACGTGGTTGCTGATCACCTAAGCAGGTTAGTACAGGTAAACCCGGATGAGGTAGACATATTGCCATTGCATGAGAAATTTCTGGATGAACAATTGTTGGCTGTAAGGGATAGTGAACCATGGTATGCTGATCTGGTTAACTATTTGGTAAGTGGGGTAGTTCCAGAGGATTTGAACTCACAAGGAAGAAAAAGGTTCGTTACAAAAGCGAAAAAATGCTTTTGGGATGACCCTTATTTGTACACTCATGGTCCTGATTCTGTGATAAGAAGATGTGTTCCTGAGTCAGAACAGATAGACGTTCTGAAATTTTGTCACGAGCTGCAATGTGGAGGACATTTTGGTGCAAGAAAAACAGCCTTGAAAGTGTTGCAATCTGGATTCTTCTGGGAATCGTTACATAAAGATACAGTCCGGTTTTGTTTGGCATGCGACAGATGCCAACGTACGAGGAGCATAAGTAAGCGAAATGAGATGCCCTTATCTGGAGATTTGATAATAGAGCTTTTTGATGTCTGGGGCATAGATTTCATGGGACCATTCCCACCATCTTGTGGTTATAGTTACATCTTGGTAGCAGTTGATTATGTGTCAAAATGGGTAGAAGCAAAGGCCACAAGGAATAATGATGGTCAAACTGTGGTGAAATTTGTGAGGGAGACGATATTTGCAAGATTCGGGACCCCTAGAGCTATCATTAGCGATGGAGGTACGCATTTTTGCAACAGATCCTTTGCTGCACTTTTGAAGAAATATGGTGTAAGGCATAAGGTTGCTACACCATACCACCCACAGACTTCAGGACAGGTTGAGGTCAGCAACAGACAAATCAAGAGTATCCTAGAGAAGACTGTCAATTCCACTCGAAAGGATTGGGCGTTGAAATTAGATGATGCTTTGTGGGCCTACAGGACAGCTTTCAAGACACCTATTGGGATGAGTCCATATAGGTTGGTCTTTGGGAAGGCGTGTCACCTTCCAGTAGAACTCGAGCATAGAGCCTTATGGGCAGTCAGGAAGTTGAACTTTGATTATGACAAGGCCGGTGAGGAGAGGAAACTTCAGCTGTGTGAACTCGAGGAATTTCGCTTGGAAGCGTATGAGAGTGCAAAACTATACAAGGAAAAAACTAAGTTGATACATGACAAGATGATAGTGCATAAAGACCTTCGTCCCGGTATGCAAGTGCTGGTGTTCAACTCCCGGCTGAAGCTGTTTCCCGGTAAGTTGAAGTCTAGATGGTTTGGACCATTCAGGGTCACACAAGTTTTTCCCCATGGAGCTGTAGAAGTGCAAAACGAGAAGAATGGCAACATGTTCAAGGTAAATGGGCATCGGGTTAAGCCTTACATTAAAAACCATGGAGCTGTCGTGCGATTGGAGGATTCCGTGCTTATAGAGCCGTAGAGCTCTCACACGTCTTGCCTAGACGCTAAATAAAGCGCTTGGTGGGAGGCAACCCACCTAGGTAACATTGTTTTTTTTTTTTTCTCTTTCGTTTATTTTCTTTAGATTAATTTGAGTCAGTAATTAGTGTGAGTCGTCTGTTTAGTGAAGAATATTATTCAATCCAGGTTTGGGGGAATCGAGATTTCCAGTTGTGTTGAGCTGTGTGCAGTTATGTTTTATGTGTGCGTTGTTTGCCTTGATCAAAACAGGTAGAACTGCACGAATTAGGGAATTAGCGCTTGATAGACCGCTCAAGAGACAGCCATGCCTGAGCCGCGGTACACTCAATGTTGCAACACTGGAATGGCTCGCCACCTAGACCGCTCAAGTGGCGTTGTGCATGGCCGGCGGTAAGTAAAGACCTGATGCTTGAAGAGTTTCACGCAGGATGGACCGCTCAAGATGCACATGCACGAGCCGCGGTACGAGCAACTTCACCAACACTGGAATGGCTCGTGCAAGAGACCGCTCAAGAGGCTCTCGATGAAATAGGGCCTGTCACATTTTCAACATTTACCGTGGCCCATACCGCTGAAGAGGAACATGCATGGACAGCGGTGACACCAGCGTGAGTACACTGGTTTGGCTCGCTTGCTAGACCGCCCAAGAGACAGCTGCACAAGCCACGGCCAAAATTCAATTGACTCACTGGTTTGGCTCACCACCTAGACCGCCCAAGTGGCGCGTACCTGACCAACGGTACGCCCGGCGGTCACTTACGCAAAACGGTGCGTTTGGACCACAGGTAAGCAATATTTCCCTTTACCGCTAACCGGACCGCTGCCATTGCAGCGTGTCTCGTCAGCGGTTGGTCCAATTTTGCCCTACACTATTTAAAAAGGGGCAAGCAGTTTTGTGGGTCTCATTTGACCCACAAACGGCTGCACATTGTTTTCTCTTCCTTCTCTTTCTTTTCTTTTCTCTCAATTGCTCTCCATAGTTTCTACTCTCCTAAATTTCGACTACAAGGTATGCTTCCTCTTCTCTCTTCTATTTTACTTTAATGGCATTAACTTATGAAGTTTTGATTTTACAATGTGGTATGAAGAGATTGAGAGTTTTGCATGCTCAAATTCGGATTCTATGTCTTAATAACCAATGGGCTTTGTTCAAATTGATCTATTTAGCATGATTAAGTTTATTGGGTTGTGTTTTTCACTTGGTATATAAGGAATTCCGAAAATTGTTGTTCTTAAGAGAGTTTGAATGTCTTTGCTTGAATAATGGTTGCCATACTTGATTTTGAGGAATATATGTGATTTATTTGGACTTGCATGTGATTTATATGGTATTATAAAATATTGGGAACTGAATTTTGAAACGAAATGCTGCCGAATTTTTGGTAGAAATTTGTGTGTAATTGTTGGCTTGTGTTATCTGCAGATGGCAAGGACTGCTATAGGGAAGCGTCCTCGGGTCAGTACATCCGATAAGGGGAAACAAAAGGCATTGCCAAAACAAGCACAACACAAGGACTTTAAGAGTCGGTTCAGCAATTTCCTCAGGCGACCTTGGATTATTGAGAGGGGAATTGATGTTGAGAGTTTGGCACAGACACCTGTTCCACAGATGGTTACAGACCGCGGATGGGGTGGATATGTTGCACGCCCACCAAGGCCGAACAGGGGGATTGTGACAGAGTATTATGCTAGTGCTGTACCAGGGAGACTGTTGGTTGGAGAACCAGTTTTAGTGCAGGGTGTTGAGGTTCATATAACTCCGGAGGCCATTAATCAGTACTTTGACGCTCCGGAGGTGGCTATCAGTAACGGTCGAGGGATAGAGTATATTGCAGATCTTGACCCCTATAGAGGACGAGTGGCTGCAGGCCTTAGGATGGATGGACAGGCGGAATGGGGTACGTTAGTGAAGCTGTACCAGCGCGACACGCATGCCGATGTTACCTTTTGGAACCTTTTCTTGACATACTCACTGATGCCATCCCAGCACCGTTCTGAGATTTTTTATGACCAGGCCCGTGTGTTGCTACGTTTGAGGTCAGGTGGCCCTATCAATATTGGACAGGTGATTTTCAATGCCATTCAAGACGCCAGTGCACACGATGACCAGTCCATGGTTTTTCCGTGTTTGATCACTGCTTTCTGTAGACAGGCAGGCATTGATGTGAGTGCAGGGTTAGAGAACCATGACCCGAGTATGATGAACTTGACGAACTGGAACCAGCAGTTAGTCCTGAGGGGCCTTCCTCCTATTGGGAATTATGGGGAGAGAAGACGTCGCAGAGAGGAGCGAGAGGCAAGAGAGGCTGAGGCAGCTGCACTTTTACAAGACCAGCCTCAAGGGGCACCACAGGCCCCTCAGATAGGCGGAGCTCAGCCAGGAGGTGATCCATTTACCACTCTTTTGCAGGCTATGCAGACGCATATGGATTTGCGCTTCACGCAGTTGGAGGGTCGATTCGATACTCAATTTGACACTATCGAGGCTAACATAGAGGAGCTGCGTGGGATGCTGACTAGCCAGTTTTCTGTGGCTAGTGGGAGTGGAGTGCCATTTCAGCCCCCTATGCCTGACCAGGATCCTTTTGCAGCCGGTGGATCAGGTATCGAGCCGCAGGATTTTGACCAGCGGACTCCGATTTTGAACTTTGATGATGAGCAGCAGATGCAGGATGACACGATAGACTCCGATCAGGGAACCGAGATCTTACAGCTCTCCGATGAGGATGGAGGAGATTAGCAGGCTATGATTTTTTTTTTTTCTTTTTCTTTTTGAACTTTTATTTGCTTTTGTTTTTCTTTTGTTTTTCTTGCCTGTCTTTTCTTGCTTGTCAACATTGAGGACACTGTTGAGTTTAGGTTTGGGGGTATGTTGAGTCTTGGGTCATGTTTTTCAGTGTTTTAGAGTCTGTCGTTCCTGCAATAACCTTGATGAGATATTTTGGTATTTGACTTTGAAATGATATGCTTAAATCACTGGGTTTAAACTAACATCTTGCCACTTAGAGTATTGCATTGCATTTTCAAAATTTATGACATGCTCTGGATGTGATAGTGGATAGGATGCCTAGTTGGATTGCCATGATTAATAGTGGAGACTACCCTGTGAGTTCACTAAGCCAAAGTGCGTACATAAATGACATATATGAGGGATTATTTTGTTTCTACTCTTTAAACACTCAATAGGTTCTTAGCATTAGATTTGATCTCTATAGGTTGAACATTGAGCATTATAGAGCATTCATCATAAAAGATTTTCACATGTAATCTTTGATCTTGAGTAAGTCGAACCAGTGGAAGTGATGTTAGACTATGTGTGCATGAACTAATTAAAAGGCCTGTAATATTTCCTACCTATGTGTGTGTGCTCCATAGCCCTGTTTGAAGCCAAACACTGATTGCCTTTTCTTTCTTCACCGCATTTACTGTAACCCATGTAAGCCATATTATAGCCATACCTGTTAACTTGGGATCATGCTTTGAGATGGTGAAGAAGGTTGAAGAGTTCGCATAAGAATTTGTGCGAAAGTGATACGAGTCAAATGAAGAATGAGTTGCATTCAATCCAAATGTAAGAGGCAAGGTTGTAGTTTTTGTATTTAGTCTTTAAAAAAAAAAAAAAAAAAAAAAAAAAAAAAAAAGAAAAAGAAAAAGAAAGTTGTACCACCAAACTGAATGGTGAGTTGCGTATGCCAGAAAAAGAATCTAAGGAACACAACTTGTCAAAGGACTTAAGTGTTGTATCTACTCTCAAAGGAGTGGGCAAAAGTGAATGGTGAATTAAGGGGACAGCAATGAATGGTAAGTGGCATTATTCCACTTGCAAAGGAAGTCAATGAAGACCTAAGAGCTTGTGCCAAGCCGTAAAGGTAATTGAAGACTCTCACTGAATGATCCTAGGGTTTTGAACTCCTACATCCCGTTCCTTTCTAACCTTCACCCAATAGCCCCATTACAACCTAATGAAAAGTCTAAATTGATCTGCTGGTTATCCTTGCTATGAAAGTAGAAGTGTATGTGTGTTTATCTTGCTCATAATGATTCGATTCTTTTCATGAGATCTTTGCATTCAAATCAAGCGTTCTTTCAATGACATATTCATATGCGATTATAATTTGAAATTTCTTGTGCATAACTTCTTTCGCATATGCTTGATGAGTTTATTTGCCTAGGTTCTGTGAGAAATATGAGCGATATCTGGTGAGGTTTAGAGTCAAGGCGAATTACATCTATGGCGTTCGGCAAAGTGTTCTTGATGCTAGAATATCTTGAGTTTGGGCTTTTCATCTAAAACTAAGCAATGCATTCAAATTTGTGACATAATGTTAGTCTTTACCTATTGGCTTCTGCATGCATTGTTTCAATCTGAGCATTAATCGATTGCATCTCGAATGATTGGTTTTGTGGGATATGTTTGTGGGTGTCATAGCTGAGAACCCTCAGGAGACAACACTCCTCCTACTAGGGACACCTAGAGGTTTAAAGGCTTGTAGCATATGCTCAATGCTATCGCGTTCCCTGCGAAAGTGGCTTTATTAGGATTTAGTTTTTCAGTTTAGGAATGTTTGGTTTTGCTCGAGGACTAGCAAAAGATAGGTTTGGGGGTATTTGATCAGTCTATTTCTATGCTTATATTTTGCCCTTTTTGCTTATGTTTATGCTTGTTTATTGGGTCTTTTTGGTGGGTTGATGTGTTTGTTAAGTCTTTGCAGGTCTCTTACCATAGAAATGTTGATCGGATCGTATTCTGGAGATGATAGAGTCAAATGATGCAGAAAGGGCACTTTTCTCCCATTTTCCGCGGCCCATGCCGCCCATCAGGCAGGTGCAACAGGCGCCAGTGAAGCCCCTTTTCCGCGGGCCATGCCGCTCAAGAGGCAAGTGCCTACTCAGCGGCACGCCAAGCGAGCCATTCCAGTGTGTGGAGTTAACTTTTTCCGCTGCCCATGCAAGTGCCTACCCAGCGGCACGTTGAGCGGTGGACCGCCTCCTCGTCTTCTCGTCACTGCAGAAGACCTATAAAAAGAAGGGAATAAGAGAAAATAAGGGTTCGACATATAGACAGACAGAGAGAGTTTTTAAGACCACAATTCATTGATTCTTTTCATTCATTCCATCAGAGGAGATTACTTGGAGCAGGAAGACGACGGAGATCTCAAGTCAGAAACATCACACCATAATGGGTTCTATCTTCATCTCTTCTATGTTTTTGTTCTCTCCATTGATGTGTAACTAAACCTTTATTAGGGGATTGATGTAACCAATTTTGGACAACTCTATGTAATCAATTAGTCTATCTTTTTGTTAATCAATTGGGTTTTAGTCTTGTCTATTGAATTAATTGCTCTATATTATTGATTCATATTATTTTGTGGCCTCAATTGATATGAGTTTGTGATTTAGTTTATCTTTGAGATTAGGGTTTGGATGTGAATGGCCTTTCCATTTGAATCACAATCATAAGCTTAATAGACTTGAAAATTAATGTTTGCATGGCCTTGTGGCATTGATTTGGCTTAGAGTTTTGTTCATACGGATTTCATTACTATCACTTGACACATGGCCTTTGTGCGAGTGGTGGGAAGGAGATTCGTTCTTAATTGTTTATCAAAACAAGCCCTAAACTTTATTGAAGTGTTTATTGAGACTAATTGAGAGCATTGAGTGTCTAAGAGAGGTGCATCGATTCCCTAGTTTCTCACCATATATTCATTCTTTGATTTGTTTATTCGTTGATTTGATTTTTAGTTCAAATAGTCATAATTTAGATTAATCCTAGAGTTAAACAATCTTTCCAAAGAAAAGCATTATGCAATTTAGTTTTCGCATTTAGAGTCACCTTTGCTAGATTAATTGGTTTTAACTGATAAAATCGCCGATCCCAGTGAACGAACTTTCTTAATAAATTGAACACAGAATTTACTGCATCAGGCCTGTCACATTTTCAACATTTACCGTGGCCCATACCGCTGAAGAGGAACATGCATGGACAGCGGTGACACCAGCGTGAGTACACTGGTTTGGCTCGCTTGCTAGACCGCCCAAGTGGCGCATACCTGACCAGCAGTACTCCCGGCGGTCACTTACGCAAAACGGTGCGTTTGGACCACAGGTAAGCAATTTTCTTCCCTTTACCGCTGACTGGACCGCTGCCCATGCAGCGTGTCTCGTCAGCGGTTGGTCCAACTTTGCCCTACACTATTCAAAAAGAGGCGAGCAGTTTTGTGGGTCTCATTTGACCCACAAACGGCTGCACATTGTTCTCTCTTCCTCCTCTTTCTTTTCTTTTCTCTCAATTGCTCTCCATAGTTTCTACTCTCCTAAATTTCGACTACAAGGTATGCTTCCTCTTCTCTCTTCTATTTTACTTTAATGGCATTAACTTATGAAGTTTTGTTTTTACAATGTGGTATGAAGAGATTGAGAGTTTTGCATGCTCAAATTCGGATTCTATGTCTTAATCACCAATGGGCTTTGTTCAAATTGATCTATTTAGCATGATTAAGTTTATTGGGTTGTGTTTTTCACTTGGTATATAAGGAATTCCGAAAATTGTTGTTCTTAGGAGAGTTTGAATGTCTTTGCTTGAATAATGGTTGCCATACTTGATTTTGAGGAATATATTTGATTTATTTGGACTTGCATGTGAGTTATTTGGACTTGCATGTGATTTATTTGGTTTTGCATGTGATTTATATGGTATTATAAAAATATTGGGAACTGAATTTTGAAACGAAATGCTGCCGAATTTTTGGTAGAATTTTGTGTGTAATTGTTGGCTTGTGTTATCTGCAGATGGCAAGGACTGCTATAGGGAAGCATCCTCGGGTCAGTACATCCGATAAGGGGAAACAAAAGGCATTGCCAAAACAAGCACAACACAAGGACTTTAAGAGTCGGTTCAGCAATTTCCTCAGGCGACCTTGGATTATTGAGAGGGTAATTGATGTTGAGAGTTTGGCACAGACACCTGTTCCACAGATGGTTACAGACCGCGGATGGGGTGGATATGTTGCACGCCCACCAAGGCCGAACAGGGGGATTGTGACAGAGTATTATGCTAGTGCTGTACCAGGGAGACTGTTGGTTGGAGAACCAGTTTTAGTGCAGGGTGTTGAGGTTCATATAACTTCGGAGGCGATTAATCAGTACTTTGACGCTCCGGAGGTGGCTATCAGTAACGGTCGAGGGATAGAGTATATTGCAGATCTTGACCCCTATAGAGGACGAGTGGCTGCAGGCCTTAGGATGGATGGACAGGCGGAATGGGGTACGTTAGTGAAGCTGTACCAGCGCGACACGCATGCCGATGTTGCCTTTTGGAACCTTTTCCTGACATACTCACTGATGCCATCCCAGCACCGTTCTGAGATTTTTTATGACCAGGCCCGTGTGTTGCTACGTTTGAGGTCAGGTGGCCCTATCAATATTGGACGGGTGATTTTCAATGCCATTCAAGACGCCAGTGCACACGATGACCAGTCCATGGTTTTTCCGTGTTTGATCACTGCTTTCTGTAGACAGGCAGGCATTGATGTGAGTGCAGGGTTAGAGAATCATGACCCGAGTATGATGAACTTGACGAACTGGAACCAGCAGTTAGTCCTGAGGGGCCTTCCTCCTATTGGAAATTATAGGGAGAGAAGACGTCGCCGAGAAGAGCGAGAGGCAAGAGAGGCTGAGGCAGCTGCACTTTTACAAGACCAGCCTCAAGGGGCCCCACAGGCCCCTCAGATAGGCGGAGCTCAGCCAGGAGGTGATCCATTTACCACTCTTTTGCAGGCTATGCAGACGCATATGGATTTGCGCTTCACGCAGTTGGAGGGTCGATTCGATACTCGATTTGACACTATCGAGGCTAACATAGAGGAGCTGCGTGGGATGCTGACTAGCCGGTTTTCTGTGGCTAGTGGGAGTGGAGTGCCATTTCAGCCCCCTATGCCTGACCAGGATCCTTTTACAGCCGGTGGATCAGGTGTCGAGCCGCAGGATTTTGACCAGCGGACCCCGATTTTGAACTTTGATGATGAGCAGCAGATGCAGGATGACACGATAGACTCCGATCAGGGGACCGAGATCTTACAGCTCTCCGATGAGGATGGAGGAGATTAGCAGGCTATGATTTTTTTTTTCTTTTTCTTTTGGAACTTTTATTTGCTTTTGTTTTTCTTTTGTTTTTCTTGCTTGTCTTTTCTTGCTTGTCAACATTGAGGACACTGTTGAGTTTAGGTTTGGGGGTATGTTGAGTCTTGGGTCATGTTTTTCAGTGTTTTAGAGTCTGTCGTTCCTGCAATAACCTTGATGAGATATTTTGGTATTTGACTTTGAAATGATATGCTTAAATCACTGGGTTTAAACTAACATCTTGCCACTTAGAGTATTGCATTGCATTTTCAAAATTTATGACATGCTCTGGATGTGATAGTGGATAGGATGCCTAGTTGGATTGCCATGATTAATAGTGGAGACTACCCTGTGAGTTCACTAAGCCAAAGTGCGTACATAAATGACATATATGAGGGATAATTTTGTTTCTACTCTTTAAACACTCAATAGGTTCTTAGCATTAGATTTGATCTCTATAGGTTGAACATTGAGCATTATAGAGCATTCATCATAAAAGATTTTCACATGTAATCTTTGATCTTGAGTAAGTCGAACCAGTGGAAGTGATGTTAGACTATGTGTGCATGAACTAATTAAAAGGCCTGTAATATTTCCTACCTATGTGTGTGTGCTCCGTAGCCCTGTTTGAAGCCAAACACTGATTGCCTTTTCTTTCTTCACCACATTTACTGTAACCCATGTAAGCCATATTATAGCCATACCTGTTAACTTGGGATCATGCTTTGAGATGGTGAAGAAGGTTGAAGAGTTCGCATAAGAAGTTGTGCGAAAGTGATACGAGTCAAATGAAGAATGAGTTGCATTCAATCCAAATGTAAGAGGCAAGGTTGTAGTTTTTGTATTTAGTCTTAAAAAAAAAAAAAAAAAAAAAAAAAAAAAAAAAAAAAAGAGAAAAAGAAAAAGAAAGTTGTACCACCAAACTGAATGGTGAGTTGCGTATGCCAGAAAAAGAATCTAAGGAACACAACATGTCAAAGGACTTAAGTGTTGTATCTACTCTCAAAGGAGTGGGCAAAAGTGAATGGTGAATTAAGGGGACAGCAATGAATGGTAAGTGGCATTATTCCACTTGCAAAGGAAGTCAATGAAGACCTAAGAGCTTGTGCCAAGCCGTAAAGGTAACTGAAGACTCTCACTGAATGATCCTAGGGTTTTGAACTCCTACATCCCGTTCCTTTCTAACCTTCACCCAATAGCCCCATTGCAACCTAATGAAAAGTCTAAATTGATCTGCTGGTTATCCTTGCTATGAAAGTAGAAGTGTATGTGTGTTTATCTTGCTCATAATGATTCGATTCTTTTCATGAGATCTTTGCATTCAAATCAAGCATTCTTTCAATGACATATTCATATGCGATTATAATTTGAAATTTCTTGTGCATAACTTCTTTCGCATATGCTTGATGAGTTTATTTGCCTAGGTTCTGTGAGAAATATGAGCGATATCTGGTGAGGTTTAGAGTCAAGGCGAATTACATCTATGGCGTTCGGCAAAGTGTTCTTGATGCTAGAATATCTTGAGTTTGGGCTTTTCATCTAAAACTAAGCAATGCATTCAAATTTGTGACATAATGTTAGTCTTTACCTATTGGCTTTTACATGCATTGTTTCAATCTGAGCATTAATCGATTGCATCTCGAATGATTGGTTTTGTGGGATATGTTTGTGGGTGTCATAGCTGAGAACCCTCAGGAGACAACACTCCTCCTACTAGGGACACCTAGAGGTTTAAAGGCTTGTAGCATGTGCTCAATGCTATCGCGTTCCCTGCGAAAGTGGCTTTATTAGGATTTAGTTTTTCAGTTTAAGAATGTTTGGTTTTGCTCGAGGGCTAGCAAAAGATAGGTTTGGGGGTATTTGGTCAGTCTATTTCTATGCTTATATTTTGCCCTTTTTGCTTATGTTTATGTTTGTTTATTGGGTCTTTTTGGTGGGATGATGTGTTTGTTAAGTCTTTGCAGGTCTCTTACCATAGAAATGTTGATCGAATCGTATTCTGGAGATGATAGAGTCAAAAGATGCAGAAAGGGCACTTTTCTCCCATTTTCCGCGGCCCATGCCGCCCATCAGGCAGGTGCACCGTCGGCGGTGCAACAGGCGCCAGTGAAGTCCCCTTTTCCGCGTCCCATGCCGCTCAAGAGGCAAGTGCCTACTCAGCGGCACGCCAAGCGAGCCATTCCAGTGTGTGGAGTTAATTTTTCCGCTGCCCATGCACGTGCCTACCCAGCGGCACGTTGAGCGGTGGACCGCCTCCTCATCCTCTCGTTACTGCAGAAGGCTTATAAAAAGGAGAAAATAAGGGTTCGACAGAAAAACAGACAGAGAGAGTTTTTAAGACCACCATTCATTGATTCTTTTCATTCATTCCATCAGAGGAGATTACTTGGAGCAGGAAGACGACGGAGATCTCAAGTCAGAAACATCACACCATAATGGGTTCTATCTTCATCTCTTCTATGTTTTTGTTCTCTCCATTGATGTGTAACTAAACCTTTATTAGGGGATTGATGTAACCAATTTTGGACAACTCTATGTAATCAATTAGTCTATCTTTTTGTTAATCAATTGGGTTTTAGTCTTGTCTATTGAATTAATTGCTCTATATTATTGATTCATATTATTTTGTGGCCTCAATTGATATGAGTTTGTGATTTAGTTTATTTTTGAGATTAGGGTTTGGATGTGAATGGCCTTTCCATTTGAATCACAATCATAAGCTTAATAGACTTGAAAATTAATGTTTGCATGGCCTTGTGGCATTGATTTGGCTTAGAGTTTTGTTCATACGGATTTCATTACTATCACTTGACACATGGCCTTTGTGCGAGTGGTGGGAAGGAGATTCGTTCTTAATTGTTTATCAAAACAAGCCCTAAACTTTATTGAAGTGTTTATTGAGACTAATTGAGAGCATTGAGTGTCTAAGAGAGGTGCATCGATTCCCTAGTTTCTCCCCATATATTCATTCTTTGATTTGTTTATTCGTTGATTTGATTTTTATTTCAAGTAGTCATAATTTAGGTTAATCCTAGAGTTAAACAATCTTTCCAAAGAAAAGCATTATGCAATTTAGTTTTCGCATTTAGAGTAACCTTTGCTAGATTAATTGGTTTTAACTGATAAAATCACCGATCCCAGTGAACGAACTTTCTTAATAAATTGAACACAGATTTTACTGCATCAGTAGGCAGTTGGTGTATACCCCGATTTTATGAGCCTGGAAATATGGCCTTAGCTTCCTTGCTGCTGTTATTAGAGCGAGTGCCATTTTTTCAACCGGCGAGTACCTTGTTTCGGATGGTAACAGTGCTTTACTGGTGTAGTATATTGGCTTCTGGATCCCATCTTCCTGTCTTACTAGTACGGAACTTGTGGCTGCTTCAGAGACAGACAAGTACATGTACAATGTTTCTCCTGTTTCCGGTTTTGATAACAGCGGTGCCTGTCCAAGGTAATCTTTCAGGGCCTGGAAAGCTTTTTCGCAATCCTCATTCCACTCGACTCCCTTTCCTTTTTTTAGAGCTTTGAAAAATGGTAGGCATCGGTCTGTTGACTTGGCTATGAATCTGCTCAGCGATGCTAGGCACCCCGTGAGTTTTTGGACGTCCTTCAAAGTTCTTGGCTAGACCATTTGTAAGGATTCCCTTTAATTGATTGGCTTATTTCGTGGTCAAACCACATATTGGGGTTTGGTTGTAAGGGTAGTCTAGGTGATTAGTTGAAGATCAAGATCCTTTCCAAGACCTCAAGGTTGATAAGCACCAAAGGTAAAATTCTATGTGCTTACTTGTCTTGAAGAGATAGTTGCACACACTCACAACTCATGCATATGTTTAATCCTTGTATGTTGTGTGTCTTATTTGTGTGCCTTAATGCTCATTAACATCTCTTCTTGCATGTTAGTTTGATTGCATCTTGCATATCCAATTGCCTTGTCATGCTTAGACTTAGGATTGCATTTTTGCACTAGGCGCTCCCAAAAGCGCTCTACGAACAGCCCCCGTTGGGCGCTGTACAGACCTGATCGATTTAATTCGAGCGCTGTAGAGGCGCTCTACAAAGCGCTCCACAAAGCGCTCTACGTAGAGCGACCTCTCTGATGACGCTCTACAAAGCGCTCTACGTAAAGCGCCCCTCTGTTTTCTCGCGAGAACAGAGCAGGGGGCTCTACAAAGCGCTCTACGTAGAGCGCCCATGGCAAAATTGTGGTGTCACTTATCAAAACGACCACACTTCATCTTGACACCCTATATATATGCCTCTTTGACTTTAGGTCAATTAAGTGAGTTGATTTTCTGATTTCATACCTAGAACATTTTTCAAGAGAAGAAAATCACAAAGAACTCACCTTTAACCACTCAAATCAAACCCCTTTTGCATCAAATTTCATATTGCATCTTCTATGTCTATATAGAGTGCATCCATGTATGGGTTTGCATC
This sequence comes from Acer saccharum, assembly GCA_030490815.1. Taxonomy (NCBI): domain Eukaryota; kingdom Viridiplantae; phylum Streptophyta; class Magnoliopsida; order Sapindales; family Sapindaceae; genus Acer; species Acer saccharum. The sequence goes on from CM059876.1 coordinate 25,303,135, forward strand.
ATCACAACTTGCTTGGTAAGATTTTGATTAATTTCATCTTATTTTAGTATTTTAAATACCAAGCCATCTCTTTTAAATTACTTGTATGTTTTAGATCATATGCTAAATACAAGTTAGAGATTATTTGTGATGAAAATGATTGAGTGTTGTTTTTGATAGATATCTAGGTTTTTATAATCTATGATTATCTATGCTATTTGACATGTCATTTAGCAATTGATATCTAGGGTTGATTTAAATTGAATATATCATCATCCTAGATAAGCATCTAAGGTTCCCTAGCCTTGTTTGTTAATTGAATATTCATACATATTCACATAGGGTTGTGCATCTCTTTTGAGAGATTGATGTCTTGTGTGATTGACCGGGATTAGGTCAGACACCGGGAACAGGTGGTCACATAAGCAATTGGAATAGGGTTGCTAATAAAGGCCCGCTGGGTAGAAGTGAGGGGTTACAGACCGGAGTGTTAGACGAGGTCTACATAGGTTGTAAACTTCATTTCAATTAGTGATTTCGAGTTCCGAGTGTGGCGCACTAAACAGCCCGTGGTTTTTCCCAGTGGTTGGGTTTCCACGTAAACATCAAGTGTCATTTATTATTTCCGCATCTTATTACACTTGTATGTCTATTTGACTTGTTAGGGGTTTTTTCGTAAAATTGACATGCACGCGAAAATTGGGTAATAATTAGCTAAAATCTATTCACCCCCCTCTAGCTTTATATATTAAACACGCCTCTAGAACTTTCACCATTTTTGCTAGTGCTTGGATTTTTTCAGGATTCACCTCTATTCCTCTTTGATGTACTTGATATCCGAGAAACCTCCCAGATGGTACGCCGAATACACATTTTGCTGGATTCAATTTCATTCCATACCTGACCAGCACATCGAATGTTTACCTCAGATCATCTGTATGTCTATCAGCTGTGATGTTTTTTGTCAGCATATCGTCAACGTAAACTTCTATATTTCTCCCTATTTGCCTGGCGAACATTTTGTTGACCAAGCGCTGGTAAGTTGCCCTAGCGTTCTTCAGGTCGAATGGCATGACTGTGTAACAGTACAACCCCTAGTCTGTGGTGAATGATGTCTTCTCCTCGTCTGGCTTGTGCATCTTTATCTGGTTATATCCTGAATATGCATCCATGAAGCTCAACGTCTCATGTCCGGCTGTTGCATCGACTAACTGGTCAATCCTTGGTAGTGGGAAGCTATCCTTGGGGCAGGCTTTGTTCAGATCGGTGAAGTCGACGCACATCCTCCATTGATTGTTTTTCTTTTTCACTAGGACTACATTCGCCACCCATTCCGGGTACTTAACTTCTCTAATTGATCTTGCGGTGAGCAACTTTGATACCTCCTCTTTTATTGCTGCACTTCTTTCTGGGTTGAAGCTTCTCCTTTTCTGCACAACCAGTTTGCATTTTTCATTCACAGCCAGATTGTGTGAAATTACGCTTCTATCAATCCCTTGCATATCTTCGTGGCACCAAGCGAAAATCCCCTTATATTCCTTCAACAAGCTTTTTACATCTTTCTTAACTTGTTCAGTCAGCCTTGCTCCGATCTTTACTGTTTTATCTGGTTCCGCTTCATCTAGAACAACTGACTCAGTTGGTTCTTCTTTCTCTCTGCTCATTTTGTCCCTTGGGTCCAATTCGAAGTTTTCTGGATTATCTTCCTGCACTTCCCTGTCTACCTCGAATTTGCTTAAGGTTTCCATCCCTACTTTATCTTTGAAGATTGATAGGTTGGCGCGGCGAGTCATCTCCTGTGACCCTCTCAATTCTCCGACACCAAATTCTGTAGGGAATTTCATTTTCAACGCATGGGTTGAAGTAACAGCTCGAGCTTTGTTAAGAAACGGTCGGCCAAGTAAGGCATTATACGGCCAATTATGGATGTCAACTACGACAAAGTCTAACAGGATTGTTCGCCGGCATGGTGCTATGCCAAATCTCACCGGCAGTTTCACAGTTCCTAACGATCTAACTTCTGCACCACCGAATCCTTTTAATGGCACATGGAACGGTTCAAGATCTTTTTTGTCCAGCCGCAACTCATCATATACTCTGGCACTTAAGATATCAGCTGAACTTCCGTTGTCAATCATCACCCGAAGGACATCCCTATGGGCTATTCGAACCCCCACGACGATTGCATCGTTAGGCTTTGCATCAATCCCGTATAAGTCTTCTGCTGTAAATGTTATGGGATCATGTCCTTTTCTTCCTTTCTTGGGGTTTCTCTGCATAGAATTGATCTCCATGCTTCTGCTGTCATACATTACTTCTCGGACTTCTGACATCCTTTCTCGATTGCTCCTCCCAGTATGAGGTCCGCCGAAAATGGTGTTTATAGTTGCGTTAGGGCTGTTTCTTCTTGGACTCTTCCTTTCCTGCCCGTTTCCTTGGCGGCTATCTTGGCGACCACCGTGCTTGTCCCCTTTCAAAGCAAAGTCCTTCAGGTTCCCATCTCTGATCAAGCTTTCAATGTGATCGCGCAACTGAAAACATTTTGAAGTTTCATGCCCATGATCTTTGTAGAATCGGCAGTACTTAGTTGTATCTCTCCTGGCATTTGCTGATTGCTGCCGAGGGTATTTGGCAAGTCCTTTGTCTTCTACCACAGACAGTATCTCCTCTTGATCGCCAGTTAAAGGGGTGTAATGGTTGTACCTTCCTCGAAACTTATTGGCTCGAGCGTTTCCTCTGCCTTCTCTTGGATATCCCTTTTGGCCCTTCTCATCTTTCTGGCGATCACGTGATTGTATTTTTTTGTCATTCTTATGGTCCGATTTTGAGTCGGGTTTGTGCCCATGTACATAGCTACCCCCTTGCGCTACTTCTTCTTCTTCTGCCAGTGCATAGTCGCCAGCTATTTCTATCATCTCCTCGTAAGTTCTCGGTCTATCTCTTCACAGGTCAAAGGATAATCATCCACTTTGTAGCCCATTGGTGAAAGCGGCGATCACAGCTACATCACTGGCATCCTCAATTTGAGCAACTTCCTTCCCGAATCTGGCTAGATACTTCTTGATTGACTCGTTACGTTCCTGCTTCAAGTTTGATAGATGAGCGAGTGACTTTCTCCTCTGGACACTCCCCATAAATTGCCTTATGAATGCTTTACTGAGGTTTGAGAAACTGCTTATGGTTCCGGGTGGAAGTCTTCCAAACCACCTGGAGGTGAGGTCGCCGAATGTTTACGAGAAGGTGAGGCACAACAGCCCGTCATTGGATGAATACTGGGCTATAATATTGCGGAATCGACGAACATGTTCCTTCGGATCCCTGTTCTCCTTATATTGCTCAATGGTTGGCATTCTAAATCTGTCTGGAAATTGGGTGCGAGCAATAGTTTCGATGAATGGGTTATCTAACTCATCATCCGAAGATATGTTACGACCATACCTTCATGCCATCGCTGAAACTTTTCTTGATAGCTCTTGTAGGGTGACATCTCGCTGACCAGTTGGTTCTCCTGCCGGATCGAGTCTACTCTTGATTGTCATTCTACCATGATTGCCTCTCTCATCCGGGCTTCTTCGATCTTTTGTGCTCTCGGATCTTCTTCGCTTCGCTCTTTTGGATCGTAATTCCCTTCGTGGACGAGGACTCTTATCTTCAGAGGAGATGGAACGGTGTCTCCGTCGGTTCCGTTGATATGTATCACTGGAATTGACCCCATGTGTTCGCACCTAGTCTCGCTCCTCCCTGGATTCTTCATTCATCACACCTTTTCCCTTCCTTTGTTTTCTCCCCTCGAAATCCTCAGTGTGGTCCTGGGGAGTCTCCTCAGTGGATTGTCTTGCTTGAGTATCGGGGATTGCAATGTGAACTTCTGATCGTAGCCTTCCGGACGGATGGATTCCAGGAGTGGTTAACTCGTAAAGAGATGAAACTCCCAACCCTATGGGGAGCGAAAGCCCTATTTTGCTGGCTTCGCTGATTAAGTTTACCAATGCAGCTTGGAAGTGCTGCAGAATCCCGGGGTCAGCTGCCCTAGTTCCTGGTGTTGCCGCCGATTGTTCCCCGATCGTCACCAAACTGTCTCCCATCGGCGCGGTTGGTTCAACAACTAGATCTCCACTGGAGTTACCATCTCTGTCGCTGTCGTTGTTCATGTTGTTTAATTCGCAAGGGTTCCTCGAAGTTTCTGTTCAAAGACCCCCTCCTTCTAGCGCCAATTGTTGACGGTGAAATTTGGATTGCCACGCACTCAACAATTATATCAATTTAATATAAAACAAGAAAATTAAGAACGCATGCAAAAGATAGATTTTACGTGGAAAACCCTTGAATGGGAAAAAACCACGGCACCCCTGAGGGCAGAAGAATAATACTAGGTTTTTGTAACTTTGTTACACGCTTTGATCTCTCTTACAATTGCTCTCTCTCTCTCTCTAGATTTTCGAACCCCCTCCTCATGGGATAGGTGGTTCTATTTATACATGTTTAATTAGGGTTTCCCCTTGTTTTTAGCCGTGTGGGTGGAAGGTTTCCCTCTTTGATTCGTACTAGGATCCCTTCTTGTCACGGATCCAAGTCTACTTTCCTTTTTATGATTCCTCGTTGTTCTGGATCTTCTAAAAGTTTAGGGTTTATTTCTGTGTTTCTGCCGAGTCGGTTCAGGCCCAGTGTACTAGTGCAGCGAGTACCTTCACTTTCTGGGTATCGTATCTTTGGCGACCACATTTCTACATTCGGCGAGTAGGTATCTAGCTTCGGCGACTATATCTTTGACTCCCTTTTGGCTTGAGCTATTTTATCGTTCTGACTTGTCACACTTCCTCCCTTAACCCGGTCAATGAGTGACGTGGCAGTCTTTTGTTGGCTCTTTTGATGACGTGTCAGGTTGGCGAATTTATACATGCAACAACACATATAGACACAAATTAACAACCAAAGACAAGTCTTGAACTTCAACTTGGTCTTCTCTTGATATCACCTAAAAAGAACTTGAAAGCACAAGAATATCCAAGAGACAACAAGTATGGCAATATCCAATCTTAGGCAAGAAAATAGTAACATATAAGTTCAAATGGATCAAGTATGCTCCCCCTTAATACATACTATCCATCAAAATATTCTAAGCCAAGATTCAACAAAAAAATATTACATGCCATATAGTTCAAGCTAGATACCAAATATACAAAAATATAAAACAACTAAAATAAGACTAAGTAAGCTAGATTTCTCCCATGTGTTTCTCATATTTCTCCCCCTTTTTGACATCATATGAAGCCAAAGGGAAAGAGTAAGAAAATATACCTCATGAAGCTCTCTAGCCACTTGTGCCACCAAGGAAAGAAGAACGGTGTGCGGATCTCACATATTGCCTTGTCGGAGTTGATTTTCCTTCCAACTCTTTGATCCTCTCATCTTGAGCAACAAGCTTGGCACTAAGGTCTTCAATCTTCCTTTGTGATGCCTCAATCAACCTATGAGATTCTTCAACCTCTTTCCTCAATTTTAAAGCCCAACTAGGAAGAGCGGGTGAGCTAGAACATGGTTAGAATCAAGAGAATCATCAAAAAGCCTAAGTACATCATTAGACTTTCCCTTGTCCTTGTACGACATGGTTGCCATACGTTTCTCACTCAACTTCTCTAAGGGAGGAAGCATAACATCACCATCAAGATTCCTCACACCTTTAGCTAAGCACAATTGAGTTATAAACCCCGGAAAAGCCAATTTCTTGTCCAAACGACTAGTACAAGCCGCAATTTCAATTTGCTCCACAAGCAATTCACCAAGGTTTATAGGTTTGTTAGTCACCAAGGCATATACAATCTTAATTTTGTCTCTATTAAGCTCCGAAGCATTAGTAGAAACAACAAGATTGGAGCACACAAATAAATGCCAAAATGCACTAATTTTTGTTAGCTCACCTTGCCTAATAAAAGCACGTTTCCCCCACACAAAATTATTATCATCACATAGAGTCCTACCCATTAAATCAAGGTTTTCCAAGATATCAACATCAAGGAATTCCGATTCAATATCATCGGGCAAGTTAAGAAATTCATTAACCTTCCTAGGACAAACTCTAAAGACAACTTTCCTTATGCTTAGAGTAGCACTAGTCACAGTAGAACCGGATTTGTAAGCATGATAAAACTCTCTAACAACGGTCTCATTAGAGATTCCTAACATGTTCACCCATGAAATCCAATTTCTACTCTTAAGCACATCATAAACATAGGATCCAACACAAGAGTCCAAGTCAATACCTCTTTCTTGAATTAGCTTTTTGCAACCAAAAATCCCCAATTCATCCACTTTATTACCTTTGGAAATTTTGGAAGAAATTGTAGGTTTGGACTTGGCAATGGGAGTTGAAGAAGTATTTCCACCAATCTTCTTTGCTTTTCCCATAATCTTGCTACACAAAAGAAACTAAAAACCAAAGTGAGAGGAAACAAAGAAACAAAAAAAATAACCAATAAACATATACAAAGGCAAAACACTATATTCAATAAATCATCATGCAAATAAGAAATTTTCAAAGCATCTTCATGATTTATCAAAAATAAGAATAATGCCAACAAACAACAACCTTGAAGAACATGTGAACATGTCATAAAAGAGAACAAGAATTTAGCATATTATGCTCCCCCTTGACAAGTGCCTCATCTAAAATCAAGATAAACAAATGTTCACAAAAATCACCACACAATCACATCACATCACAAGCAGTTTTTATTAGATTTGCAAATAAGCTTCACATATCTAAGAGAGTTACATCAAGATTTTCAATCACTCTCATATGTCATCAAAAATTGCTAAAGTATCAAAAATACTAATTAAGCAAACGTGAGTGTGTGAAGATTTTGCTTCAAGTATATGAAAAAAAGTAGTTTGATAATCAAGCATGCATACAATTTCAACATCTATTCATCTTAAGCCTTTCCATAAAAAGGTCAAACCGGTTATCATCCGAAATTTTGCTTATAAAGAGAATAGATTTCAACATGTGAGCGTGTGTGTGCATGTGACTCGTCAACCCATTTCTATTTGTCAACCCGAGCTCATTTGATTATTCAACTATACTCCAAAAGCCTTTTTTTTTATTTATTTAGGCTTGAATCAAAGATTTTTTTTTTATGATTCAATTCAACACTTCTTTGATTTTTCTAACAAAAACATATACACCTCATGGCGGCTTTCACTCATCACAATGGCGTAGCCCTTTCCTACATTGGGTGGCTTCATAACCAAGGTGTGTAGCCCTTTCCATAAGGGTGCTCGTTGAGTTCTATGTTGCCGAAGCAAATGGATACCAACCATTGGTCATTTTTAAATGTACTAGTCCTTAGGACTTCAAGGTGTATCCAAAGCGAACATCAATCAAGCTTAACATACTTAACAAAACATACAAGAGAAGCAAAGTGCATCTTTGAAACCAATTTAAAGGCTTAAAAGCACATGATCTAGAAGCAAGTAAAGAGACTTACTTAAGATCTCTACTTCTCAAGAGAGTAGCTATCAAAGAATATGAAGCTCACATTATTCAAAAAATTAGCCACTCAACAATCATACAAATAACAACACACTTCATGAAATAAGATCAATGTGAACACTTATCACCAAAAGATCTTAAACTAGCAAATGTCAAAGAGTACCATATAAACACTATATTAGTTCTCAATTATGACATGCTTCATGAATGTGATACAAACAATGAGTTGATAGATGAAAAAATCAAGTAAGCAAGTAATATGATATAGAGATACCTTCGCAAGCTATTTTCACCAAATACAATGCATTCACCCTTTTTACGAGTCCTCTTGGCTTGTAAGTCCTCATGACTACAAGTTATAGGTGTGTCGATTCCAAGAGACTAAAGACAATGTAATCCAACTCAAAAAAAAAAAAATGACTTTCTCTAAAAGCCATAACAACAATGTTACCATATAGATTCCAAAAAAAAACTTCTGAAAAGTTAATCAACAAATTTTGACTATCATAACAAACAAAGTGAGATAGCTAAGTTCATGTCAAATTGTAAAGATACAAAGCAAAAAGCTAAGCTTCTTAACAACAACACTAGTCTTAAAACTAACTCACATGTGCAACTTACACTAATGGTAAGAGCACTCACCCTTGACAAATTTTGTCTTGGGTGGACATACACGAACATCATCAAGATTCTCTTTGACCACAATGTTGAACCTAGAGTAAAGTTCTTCCACAACTTGATTCACAATAATATTATTAATACTCTTTTTCTCAACATTGTTAGCAACACATGCATGGTCAAATTTTGAAGGATATGCATTCTTCACCTTCCGGACATTCTTAACATGCTTTGAAAGATTATCATGCTTTCCATATTCAAAAGCTTTAGCATGCATAGAATTTTGTCCAATCTCTCTATTCTTAGATGCATTTTCTAAGTTGCAATATTCAATGAATTTATAGCACTTAGGCTTGATATGGCCTAAGGTATTGCAAAAATGACATATGAGAACAAAAGGAGAGATTTTACCTTCCGGTGGTGGCGGAGGACAAATGGGAGTTTCAAGGGGTACCTTATTCTTCAATTTGTTCTTCTTCTTGGAACGTCTCTTCTTAGGAGCTTTCTCTTCAATGATAGCTTTGCTAGTAGGAAGTGATGCTTCTATGAGCTTCTCTTCAACCATCGCTACACTTGAGCTCCCTAAGTTCATATTAGAGATGATCCTATCCTTTTCAAGCAAAGTACCCTCAACTTCGCAAAGCTTCTTTTCAATAGCATTCTTTTCACGCAAGAGCCTACAGTTGTAGCAACAAACTCATCCACTTGAATCTTGATCAAGTCCTCCTTCTCATCAATCTCACTCAAGGCTAATTTCAACTTCTCCTCAAGAAACTTCACCTTAGCCAAAGATCAATGTAGGATGGATTATCACTTAAACACTCTTGATGACTTTGATCAATCTCCTTATCCAACAAATCTTGATTTACATCCTCTAGAGTAGAGTGAGAAGCCATGAATGCAATAAAGTTGCTTACTAGCTCTTCTTCACTAGAAGACTCATCGCTTGAGCTCTCCTCATCACTAGAGACATCATCTTCACTCCATGTAGCCGCCATAGGCTTTCCCTTCTTGTCCTTCTTAGAATCACCACTAGGACAATCCGAAGCATAATGTTTACACTTGAAGCATTGAACCTTCCTATTGCTCTTAGCATGGCCACTCCTCTCATGAGGTGGAGTAAAGGACTTCTTGACTTCCTTGTCCCTTGAGTACTTGCCACTTGACTTGGCACCTTTCCTTATGAACTTCCTAAACTTCCAAACCAATAACGCCATCTCCTCATCATCATCGCTACTACTAGCTTCCTTGACAACCTTGAGAGCTAAACCCTTGTTCTTAGCCTTTGGTTTCATACACGCCTCAAAAGTTTGAAGAGATCCTAGCAACTCATCTATGCTCATGACGTCAACGTCTTTGCTCTCTTCAATGGCGGTAACCTTGGCTTTGAACCTCTTTGGAAGTGATCTAAGAATCTTCCAATTTAGCCTCTCACCGGAGATAGGAGTACCAAGTGCTTGGCATTGGTTGGCGATGTCTAGAAGCTTATCTTGGAAGTCAACAAACTTGTCTTCCTCACCCATTTGCAAAACCTCAAATTGGGAAGTGAGCAATTGAAGACGAGACTTCTTCACCGCTTTAGTCCCCTCATTGGTGACTTGGAGAGCCTCCCATGCCTCCTTAGCGGTTTCTAGGTTTTGAATGTAGGAAAATTGCCTACTATCAACACCTCCAAAAATAGCATTCATCGCCCGATGATGCCATTTTGCTAACTCAAACTCATTAGTAGATCACTCATTCCCAGGCTTGGAAACGGTCACTCCATCCTCAATCTTGTTAGGAGCAAGGTAACCTTCTTCAACGGTCATCCAAGCTCTCTCATCAATAGATCGGATGTAAGCCTTCATCCTCAATTTCCAAAACCCATAGTTGTGACCCTTGAGAAGAGGAGGCCTAGAATTCGAAGCCCCTTCGGTCATCACATCATCTTGGAAAACCATACTAGCAAAAACCTAAGCAATCCACTCGTAAGTATAAACCGAATCCAGTCGAGTGTGTAAGGATTCCCGTTGTTTTTAATTGGCTTATTTCGTGATCAAACCATAAATGGGGATACTTTGTAAGGGTAGTTTAAATGTTGTTGTTAGTGCATTAGGCCCTTTGAAGACCTCATTATTGACAAGCACCAAAGGTAATATTCTAAGTGCTTTCTTGTCTTGAAGAGATAGTTGCACACACTCACAACTCATGCATATGTTTAATCTTTGTATGTTGTGTTTCTTTTTCTTGTGCATAAATGATTATTTACATCTCTTCTTGCTTGATTTTATGATTGCATCTTGTATTGAAAACATCATAGCATTTAGGCTTTAAAGATGCATCTTGTTTGTCTTTGTACCCCTTGCAAAATTGCTTGAGGGATACATTTTTGGGACTGTGCGCTGGTCCACCAGCGCCGGTCGACCAGCGCCGCTCACCGGCGCAAATCGCCCAGTGGCGCGCCGCTGGTCGTGCGCTGGTGTGGACCAGCGCCGGCCACCAGCGCCGATCGCCCAGTATGGCGCCGCTGGACTGGCGCTGGTGGAAGCGCCTGACGTCCAGCGCTCAAGCCAAAATTGGCTTGTGCGCTGGTCCTGCGCTGGTCCACCAGCGCAGGTCCACCAGCGCACAGAGTATTTTTCTGGCGAGTTTTCAAAACGACCTCACTTCACTTATGGCCTCTATATATATGCTAACTTGATTTTAGGTCATTCACAAGAGTTCTTATTCATGCTTCATACTTAGGATATTTTTCAAGAGAAGAAAAATACACAAAGAACTCATTTTTAATTACTCAAACACAATTTCATGATCATCAATCATCATCTAGCATCATCTTAGATTATCTAGATGTCATCTAGCATGGAATCTTCATCATACTTTGCTTGGTAAGCTTTTCACTAATATCTTACATATTTTGTGTTTAATTTATCTAGCAAATCTCAATTAATTACTTGATTGTTATTTTGTATGCTCTAGATACAAAATTGAGATTAGTATGATGTATGTTTGAGAAGTTGTATTGTGCTAGCATATTAGGTTTTGTGCTTGATATTGATTAGCTAAACTAATTGACATGTCATTTAGTTTTGATATCTAGGATTGTTCTTAATTGCATATTAATCATCTTAGATAAGCATATAGGGTTTCCCTTGCTCTATGTTGCATTTTGGATATTTTCATATATTCACTTAGGGTTGTATTCTCTTCAAGAGAAGCTAAGTCTTGTGTGTAGCAATCGGGATTAGGTTGCTTAGATCGCAAGCAAATTGGACTAGGTTCACTCATACCGGGATTAGGTAGGTGTGTGATTACTTCCGGGATTAGGTTGTAATCGTTTGCACATTTAGTGGATTCGAGGTTCGAGTGTGGCTTACTTACATAGCCCGTGGTTTTTCCCGTGAGGGTTTCCACGTAAAAATTCAAGTGTTAATTTAATTTCCGCACCATATTACATTTGCTTGTTTATATTATCTTGAGGGTAATTTCGTAATTTTGACTAACACGAAAAATTGGGTAAAAAGCGTAAAATCTATTCACCCCCCCTCTAGATAGCTTTATACACACCGTGGTATATTTAGTTTCAGAGTGCCGTCCGACGACCTGCTCTGATACCAAATGAAAGTATACAAACGAAGTTAAATTGCTTAAAGCATACCTAGAGGGGGGGTGAATAGGTTTTTACACCTTTTTCAAACCCTTGAACAAACATTCGTTTGTCCCTCAAGGTAGCCTTACACACAACACAATAAGCCAAGGAAGACATACATAGACAATACGATAATGCAATCATAAGAGCAACGTCTAAGTATATCAACAAGTTATGTGAGGTAAAAGAACAAATAAACACAACAACAAAATAAGCTTGTATTTCAATAAGTGTTCAATGAGTTACAAGAGTGATCAAAATGTCACTATACAAAAATTACAATATTTAAAAAAATCAAAGAAACAAAATTGATCTAAGGAATGAATTCACTAATCACACTATACAAAGTCTTGCTTCACAATACATCACATGTGAATATTATGAATCAAGATAATAAAATATACAATTAAAATATAAGAGAAAGAGATAGGAAAAATTAACACAAGAGATTTTTTAACGTGGTAAAACCTCCAAGGAGGAAACATCCACGGGTTGAACTACAACCATTGGGTACTATATTATTGGAAAGTAAACATAGAACATTCAGAAAGTGACCAATCTTTAGCTCACCCAACCTAGTGAAGTCTAAGCCTACCCAACCCTATTGGAAAGTGTGAAATCCCTCAATGATGCGAAGCCACCATATATTGGACACCACACACAACCAACATCGATGGTAGATTAGAAATTCCTCAAGAGTGCATACACCTCCTGTATACCCCGCTCTATCAGAGTCTATGTCTAACCATACGCCTAGGCCTACCAATACAATAGCCAACTCCCTATCCAAGGCACTCTTACCTCTAGGGAGCCTCCCATGCATGACTATCCGAGTCCTCCTGACTCTAGCCATGACTCCTTGCTTACCTATCCGAGTCATCTCGACTCTAGGCAAGACTTCTTGCTTGGCTATCCGAGTCACCCCGACTCTAACCAAGACTTCATGCCTTTTACAAGGACTTCCTAGTGTGATCATGTGAATGCAAATGATGCAAACATTCAATACAACATAGAACATGTGATCAATACATTCTATGGCACAAATAGACCTAAACATGTTATATCACAAATAATCAAGTCTAGATGCAAAAAATACATGAATAGAAACCTAAGCATGTGAAACACCTAACACATACACTTAAAGTCTCATTCACACACATAACACTTGAATCATAATATGTTCATGAAGTACAAATTCAAGATGCTATCAATATACAATTAAATGCTAGATATATGAGATTAAAATCAATCAATATACTAGACAAAAATATAGAGCAAGGTTTTGAGATTTACATCAATCAAAACCTATATTCTCTAAATCACAAACAATTACACAAATCCTAGATTTTATCAATCAAAGGATCAAATCAAATCTCAAGGTCATTATAACACAAAATTAATTTAATTAAGTTCCAAACAACCTTAGATGCCATTCTAATCACAATACAACTCACAAACATATGTAAAACCTAGAATCATAGAATCTAGTCAACATTAGTCCACAAATTGAGTTTCAATTAGAATGATAATCAAGCTATCTTTCCTAATAGCTTTTACCAAACATAAACATAGATATAGAAGAAGAAACCCCAAGCAAATGGAAGGTCAAAAAACAAGAAATCCCAAAGATGAGACCATTACCTCGGATTTTGCAGCTGGTTCGGAAATCAGTATTCAACCACTAGAAATCACGATCAAACAGCCACCAAACCACTTGGAGATGTTAGAAGACTCAAATACGAATACTCTCCAACTTGAATCACTCAAATCCGACTCCGGATGAGGAAGATATGGTGTTTTGAAAATCTAAAAATTGGAGAGAATGTATTGCGGGAAAAACTGAAATGTTTCTTCTTAGATTTCAAAATGGAGAGAGAGAGGGAAGAAATAGCAGGAGAGAGAGAGAGCATTTCAGCCAATCACGTGGTGCCACATCACCCCCTGGCCATGGGGGGCGCGTGGCCCACACGGGATCAGAGAGTGCTCCAGGCCGTGGGGCCCACGGCCTCATCAACGGCCAGCCCATGTGGCCCACGGCCTGGGCTGTCCTCTCGCGCGCTCCCTCGGTTCTTCGGCCCGTATCTTGGGCATCTGAACTCCGATTTTGAATCCGTTTCCGGATTACAAACCATGACTCTCTCACACACGACGAAAACTATACAACTTTGAAAAAACGGTTGAGAAATCATCTCAGAAATCATCGATGAAGTCAACACAACAAAAGAGAATGAAAAGTAGCATAGTCAACTTGTTTGGACTCGAAACCTTATGAATGAGTAACCGAAACGACCGGAACTCAATAAGGCATTAAATAAGAACATGTTCAAGTCCTAAACTCAAAATATGGAAATATACAAACACAAAGACACACAGATATGCTAGTTTCCGGACATAGTCCTAGAAAATGCAAAACACAAAGTTTATTAACTAAATATGAATGCATGAGCATATTTTGCCAAGTGTGTGAAAGTGATATGTAAATGAAATTAAATCATGAAGGAACACACAAGAATGATATGTGTGAGTGTGTGCCTAGCCTTGTAAGAAATAAGAGGTCCTTGAATACCTTTGTCGACCAATAATGCCCAAATCTCTTAAAAGTCGGCTTCTTGAATGAGTTATGGTTGAGACGTCCTTCGTCTTCAAAATTCTTCAATTACTAACCACTAAACATTACAAGATAAACACGTTTTGATATGGAATTAATGCCAACACTAATTATCAACCTTACAGCAGGGGTAACTGTGGTACTCATACTTTGAGATTGGCAAAGTACTTGGTGGCAAACAGGACGGAGTTCGACTGGACGGAAGAGGATAAGGGCAACATCCAGGAGAAGAAGGTCGTGGAGGTTTTTTGTAACTCGATGCCCAATTTTGTTCTGTAGTTGATGTATATTAGGGTTGTTCTCTGGCAGTTGATGTACATAACATTTGAATTTTATATTTGAGTTATTCAATTAAATTTATTCAATTCCAACATAATTTAAGTGACAAGTCATTCAATTCCAACACGATTTAAACAACACGATTAAAATGAACAACTAAATGTAAATCAATTTTGGAACAAAAAATAAATAACAATAGTTCAACATAAAAGCATAACACAACTGTATCAAGCATGGTTCTCAAAGTCTGAACGATGTTGGAAAACATTAGCAATCGCAAGCTTTTCTGGTGGCAATTCGTCTTCCTTTTGTACTGCCTTGTTATGTTTGATCGCCTTCCTCAACGACTCCATTCATTCCATGGTAGAGTCCTTCTGAGGGCACATTTGTTTGTTGTGTCCAGTTGAATGACAAATGCTGCCCTTGCGACGGTATTTGTCAGGAACTATTGTGCTGGGACCTTCATTAACCATAGACGGGTTGGAATACCTCCTGCTATTATGTCCTGATTATCCACATCTTCTACACGATTGTGTGGTTGTCCTCTCCGAAGACGAGGCATGTCGACCTTCCATCGGACGACTTGATTGTCCCTTCGACTTTGGATTTAAAACCACCCACGCTGCAATGTCAGATGGCACTACCCATGAAGAAGGATGTCCAACAGGCATAATAGGAACCGAGTATGCATCAATAAGTGTCTCCCTCTTGTAGTAGTCCGAACACAGAGATGTGAAATCCAAGTTTCACTCCCTACAATAATGAAAACAATGAGATTTACATTTGGGTAATATAAAGCATTAACTTAAACATCTCATGTACCTTGCTGCTGCGAGTGCGTGAGAACATGAGAAAAGGTCCATTTGGAATTTGTTGCATGTGCAAGTCTTCTAGGCTAAGTTAACCATCCACTGTTTTCCCTTCAGTTTGATGAAAAATATGTACCAATCAACTGGATTTACGGTCATATAACTGCACTTCTCGACACGTTTCAGGATCACAAGATGTGCTGCGTCGGTCAATTGATGACGCATGGACCGTGCAGCTGCATGACGATCGTGAAACCACTTTTGTAGCATATTCCTAATGAACTCTACTAGTGTCATCAGTGCCAGTTGTCATCCAAATTTTAAGCATGAGTTTATGCACTCTGCAACATTTGTGGTCATCACCCTGTACCTTCTTTGGGGACAGTGTACTCGAGACGACTTATATGGACCGGCAGCAATGGCATAATCGAATGCACCCTTGTGTAGCTTACGTAACTCCTCCATGTGCCAATTATAATCCAATTCATTGTACATCCTAGCTGCGTAATCCATTATGTCGGCAACATCCTTTCTGTGAAATCGCTTCTTCATATTTTCACCAAAATGCCAGTAACATATGGTATGGGTTGCATAAGGGAACACTTTTGAAATCCCTGCTTCAATGCTTGCATGACGATCGAAAATGAAAACCAGATCATCTATATGACCAAGGGCACCTCTCAAGCATTCCAAAAACCACTCCCATGAAAGGTTGTTTTCTGAGTCACCGTACCCAAAAGTAATTGGATACACCTATTCGTTTCCATCTTGTGCAATTGCAACAAACATTGTACCCCCGAATCTTCCCTTCAAATGGGTACCATCAACTGCAATCACAGGACGCATACACCTTCAAAAACCTCTAATTGAAGACCCTAACGACATGAAAAGGTAGAGGAATTTACCATCGTTTGCGTACTGTAAGTTAGTGGTTGTACTAGGATTTTGTTGTTCCAGAACATATGTAAAAGATGGCAGCAACTGGAAAGTTTCTTCATGTGTTCCATACGTCAATGACAATGCATATTGCAGGGCATCATGTGCCTTACTGTACATGATTTGAATGCCATACATTGTTTTCATATCGGTGATTACGTCCTTGGGACGCATGAGACGACCATCATGTTGTTGAAGTCTAGGTGCAACGACTTCTCCGATTATGACTGCACTAGCTTGTCGGTGGCGACGGTGAATCTCCTCCAAGGGACAATTGTGTTCATTAACAAAACTTCTGACTTGGAAGTAAGTCCCTTCATCTCTCCTCACTGCTCTTAATTTCTACATACAGTCGTCAATGATGCAAACCAGATGTAACGTTGTCTTATTGGACCTTTTCACCTTCCATTCGAAGTTCTACCGCATTGCAAAATGGCCAATTAGCCTCTTCAAATCCTTTTTACTTAGAAAAAATTGACCTTTATAAATCATGGTTCTAGGTTCTTGCACTGCCAAGGTGTTGCTTCTACCAATACCAAACGAGTATGAATCTGCTCCGGGAATAACCCACGTTGTCGCATTATCAGAATCAGATGCAGTTACATTATACTGGACCTCGGAAGTCCCAGGCATATCTGGTGTAGAGCAACTAACTCCTTCTACACATCTTCCACGTCTTTGAATTTGTATAGGCTCTTCATCCACATTTGCTACATCATCAACCTGTACATTATTTGGCTCATTATCCACCTCATGGTTCTGCTCATTGTACTACTCATTGTACTGCTTAATTCGACAACCAAACACATAGCCAAATTGAGGTTTAACTACATCTGCATGGTCGACCGCTACCAGTGGGACACAACATATGTTTTCCCCACCTTCGGTAAACACTTGGTTGCTACCACAAAAGGATCCAAATTGTTGGGTATTTTCAGGAGGAGGAATATCATTCCCTATCACATCTCCAACTGTCCTCTCAGTTAGACTGACACATACTTGAGGGATCACCTGCTCTTCCCCTAGCATAAACTGAACATCATCGTCATTTGTTATAAATGTACGACATGTACTGCCAGGAACGATTGATATTGATGACAGATCAACATCGAATTTGTTTACATCATACTTCACAATGGTATGCACAATCACCACCAATTCTTTGTAAGTCATATTCCTTGACACATACATTCCCCGATTATTGGATCCAACAAACCTCTGACTTCCGTCGGGTAACTGCTTCCATCGACCGTCGTAAGATATTACTATTCTAACCCAATTCATGATGCTGTCAAATTAATCATCACAAACCATTAATCAAAACTCGGATAGTGAAATATATCAAATTAATTCAAATATTACATTAACAAAGGCTCGGGTGAGGATATTGTAAAGGCTTGAGTAAGATAAGAAAAGGCTTGAGTAAGACATGAAAAGGCTTGGGGAAGTAATGAAAAGGCTCGGGGAAGTAATGAAAAGGCTCGGAGATCCAAAAATTCTCACAATGGCTTAAGGTTTAGAAAATACTTGGATAACATATGAAAAGAAACAAATGAAAATGTGAACAAATTAAAAGAAGTATTTGCAAGAAATATTACCTTATTATACTGAAGCACGTCCCTTCTTTATAAGTTGAAGAAGAAAGTAGAGGCAACCTTGAACTTTTATTTTTAGAGAGAGAGAGAGAGAGAGAGAGAGTTACTGAGTTAACACTACTATCGTTTTTGTTGTAAGCGTGGAGAGAGAAAAGTACAAAGAGAATAACATAAACTCATATCTAAGGGCAATTTTGGTAGCTCATCATAATAGGTGTCTGATCGAGCCAATACATATATAGAATTTCGCCCCCGATTTCTGATAATTTTGATTGACTTTCGAGTAAATTCATGAAATTTATGGCTCGATGTTGATTGTACAGGTACTTTTTTGTATTCTGGGTGGAAGAATGAAGAAATCCGGTGATTTTGGGCTAAAAGCGGCGAAAGGAGAGCATTTGGGGGCAAAACAGACATTTGGCAAGAAAAGAAGAATTCGGCGGTTCCATTCGGCGGTCTGGCCGCCGTTTGAAACCGCCGTTTCATTCCAGGCGCATCAGGTGCAATTCGGCAGCCATGATCCAACCGCCGTTCCAGCCGCCGATCAATTCCAGTAGGTCCATTTTCAATTCGGCGGTCTACAATCGGTGGCCTGGCTGCCGTTTATGGCCACCAATCACGCGCCACGTCAGCAGCACCGGGATTTCAAGCCCTACCTCATGGGTCCCCATATAAATACCCCCCTTTTCTCTTTCCCTAGGGCATTCTCCACCATTTACATGAAACCCTAGTCTCTCTCTACAACTCTCTAACATCTCCCTAACTTCCATCAATCCAAAGCCTCATTTAATCCATTCCAACTACATTCTTTCCATCTCACTTTGGAAATTAATTGAAGAGAGAAGAAGGGAATCACCTAGGTCAAGGAGATTTCAAGCTCATCAAGGAACAAGAAGACTCATGAAGATTTTTGTGGGTTTTCTCTACAACTCTTCTATTTTCATTTCTATTTCCATTATGTGTAACTAAATCCTTTTATTGGGGAATTGATGAGACAACTTATTTGATAATCCTATGTATTTGAACTAGTTATCTATTTATACAAATCCTCTCTTGGTACATTTTCATTTCATTGCCTTGAAGTTGCCATTTTTACTTACTTGTTAATATTAGGGTTCAATTTAGCTTGTGATAGAAATGGTTCACATATGAAGATTGTGGTTTAGGGTTTGAATGGCTTTCAACTCATTCTCCAATCTTGAGCATAAATGAATTTGGAAATTGATGCATGCATGTGTTATGTGGTACAAAACCTTTAATTTGTTCTTAAGAATATTATTTGGGCAATTACTCATAGTGGGGTTCACTTGGGTAAGAGTTTGAATCTATTTCCACCAAGACTCATAGTAGGGCTTACTTGAGTCAAGGTGTGAATTTGCACATTAATGAGTAAAATCAATTAAAAGAACAACCCTTGAGTAGGATGAAAATGCTTAATTGGACTAGTTCATTACATTAGGAAATCTTTTAGTTGTCAACTCAATTCCCCAATATCCATCATCATATATCACACATTTCACTTCAATTACTTGTTTTAGATTGGTTAATTTTATTTAGTTTAATTGTTAAAACAAATTCCAAAACCAAAAATGAATTTTACTTTTCCGCACGTAGTTTAGATTAGTGTACATAAATTAGTTATAGCCAAATATCCTCCCTTTCCCTGAGGAACGATCCCACTTGCCATTATACATCTCAGTTGATTTACGTATTCCGAGTGTGGAATTTTGGTACTTGCAAAAGTCCGATCAAAATTTGGCGCCGTTGCCCGGGATCGGTAGCGTTATATTTGGCTATTTTAGTTTAGGACATAGTTTAGTAGTTTAATTGTGTTATTTTTATCTTTTTACTTCTTGGTAGTTTTTGTTTTTGGTGTTTCAGGTTGCTAGTGTATGCACAGACATCGTTCTAGGGGAGGTGTTCTGTTTCCCTTCAACGATCGTATTAATCAAGTTGGAAGACTAGCAAGAGCCACTGAAAGGGCACGGGTGAATATGGAAGACGGAAGAGAAAACCAAAACCCACCCAATGATCCACCCCCACCAATGAATATCCCACTAAATATGCAACCCCCACACATGGAAAACCCTCCAAGACAACTCACCATGGGACAATATTCAAGACTTATCATCGGAAATGAACCACCGGCCATTGTTCTTGATGAGCTCACGAAGTCATATAAGCTCAAGACCATGCATATTAGCCAACTACCATCCTTCTATGGCAAGACACATGAAGATTGCTTACAATTCATGAAGGATCTTAGTGGGGTGGTGGAAACCTTCCCCTTTACATCAAGGATGGGTACACTCTCAAAGGAACAATTACTAATGAGGTGCTTCTCAACTTGTTTGAAGGACAATGCAAAAAAATGGCTAAATACCCAAAAGCTTGGATCTCTTGTATCATGGGAGGCAGTGTGTGAAGCATTCTTCAACCGGTTCTTTCCATCAAACAAGAAGAGAGAGTTACGGATGCAAATTACGGGATTTCAAGAAGAGATGGGTGATTCGTTTCATGAGACATGGGAGAGATTCCAATCCTTGCTTGCATAACTTCCTCCCCACATGCTCCCCGATGAATATAAGGTATCCTCATTTCAAGAAGGACTTTCCCCTCATACACAACTTTTGATTACTAATGCTTGTGGAGGCTCAACCGCGGATAAGACGGCGGCTTTTGTAATGGACGTATGTGAGAGGCTTGCTCTTATGTCCCAACAATGTAATTTTAGCACAAGAGCAAATGGTAGGCATGATATAGGAGGAGGAACCGAGACGGCAATTGAAGTTTCAAAGTTGGCCAAGCAAATGCAATCCATGCAAGCCATGATGTTGTCTATGCAATCATTCATAACCAACAAAGGGAATGCAAGCCATGTTCA
Organism: Acer saccharum; assembly: GCA_030490815.1. Lineage (NCBI taxonomy): Eukaryota > Viridiplantae > Streptophyta > Magnoliopsida > Sapindales > Sapindaceae > Acer > Acer saccharum. Next base: position 25,323,960 of record CM059876.1, read on the forward strand.
AGGAAGGGATGGAAGTGGGGATATGTTTTTCAATGGAGAAGGTTGTGATGGATTCCAAGAGGAAGTCCAAGCGATGGGATATCAACAAAGAGATAGAGGTGGTGTGTACTCTCAAACCTACAATCCAAAATGGCGGCAACATCTGAACCTTTCTTACTCAAACAACAATGCATTGAACTCGGACATGCTTAGCCAAGAGGTGAATCAAGGGTTCAACAATAATCAAGGGTTCAACAACCGAGGGTTCTACCAAGGTCAAGGGTCGGGGAGTGGCCAAGCTAACCAATGGAACTGGCAAGAGAACTTCAACAACCAAGCAAGGCAACAACAAAGGGAAGCCGTTTTGTCGGATGGGCAAAGGTTAGGTTCTCTTGAAGCTCTAGTTACTAATATGGGGGCATCAATGAAGAACATGGAAACTCAAATGGGCCAAATTGCCGAAGCACTACAAAAGCAAGACAAAGGGAAATTCCCTAGCCAACCCGAGCAAGCCAAAGCCATGACGGTTCTTAGAAGTGGGCGGATCCTTAACAATGATGAAGTTGTAGAAGATGCAAGTGAGCCTAGAATACAAGAGAATGATGTGGTGGTAGAAGACACAAGACAAGAAGAAGATGTAGTGGTGCCCACATCAAAAGAAACTCCTCGTCTACACAAGGCATCAAATCCGTACATTCCTCCCATACCTTATCCCGGAAGATTGAAGAATACGAAGTTGGAACAATCCTTTCAAGACATCTATGACATTCTTTCCAAGGTAAATGTGAATCTTCCACTTCTAGATGCAATTCAAAAGATACCTTCCTATGCAAAGTTCTTCAAGGAGTTGAACAAAGACAAGATCAAGTTCAAGCCTAGGCAACAAGAGAGACTCGGGGAGAATGTTAGTGCGGTGATCCGAAAGAAGTTGCCTCAAAAGATGAAAGATCCCAGAAGCTTCATCATCAACATTTCTATTGGTGGAGGAAAGCAAGAGAAAGCCATACTAGACTTGGGGGCAAGTATTAATTTGATGCCCTACACAATCTACAAGAGATTGGGACTTAATGACTGGCTAGTCTCTTTTATGACTCTCGCAATAGCACGAGGTCGGAGAGTAGTGTAACAATGAATAAGATTCGTTCTCACAGGGATTGAGTAACCGATTACCGAAATTGATTAGTTCCAAAGCTATTTAAACAACCGATTATGAAAATTTCCAATCTAAGTGAATTAACTAAATTTATCTAAATGATTAATTCTAATGCAATAATGAAATAACAAGAAAGTAAACTCGAATGTGATAAAATATAGAGAGATATGCTAGAATTTGAATCCACCCCACCCAACATTTAATGCCCAATTAAGACTCAATTACTCCAAAACATACTCATGCAAATTTGTAGACTCATGCACCCTATCATTAACCTACAATCTTGGTCAAGCAAAGTAAGTTACACCCAAATTCATACCCAAGCCTATCTTTCGATTACCCGGAATATATGAATGGATTCATTGAACTTATTGGTGCACTAAATGAGTCCTATACGCTAGCCTAAGTAGGTCTACTTTTCTAGACATGCATAGAGGGCATTTTATCGAACACGTGGTATGCGTCACCGGTCGGTACGTAACACACCACAATAAATCATTCAAAATGGAGATCAATCACTTGAAAGCATTGTAAGCATACAAAAACACCCATACAAATCGCACTTGCATATAATAGATAAATAAGAGTCAATACATAATACAATTCATGGGTGGGGTTTCAATCAAATCCTAGCACTAGAAGTTTAGCTCATCATATTACACATAATAGCCATACAATAGATTAATTCAAATAAAGACATGGCTATGAAAAAGAGTAAAAGAGAAAGGGTTTAGAGAAAACTAATGGAAAGCTTCTCTTCTTCCTTAGGTCTTCTTCTCCTTCAATCTTTCTTCAACTATCTCCTGCCCAAAAGATGGATTGATGGTGGATGTAGGAAAAGTGAGGGTGAACTTGTGTTTGGATGGTAAAAAGGGAGTGATCTTTGTGGGTTACAAAGGATGGGATTGGTGATGTAAGTAAATGGGAAAAGATGTGTTCTTGATTTAATTTGAGAGAGAATGTTGGTAAAACTTTCAGAACAAGGACTGCAGAATATATAGTTGAGCAAATTAGGGCAAGGGCAAGAGAGTAAATTCCTTGCTGAAAAGCACTTTCTGGGCGAAGGGCGAGCTCGGGGCGAGCTTGGTGAGCTCGCCCTGGGGTCGCCTAAGGGGGCGAGCACTCCTGGACCAGAGAGCTTAGCGAGCTCGGGGCGATCTGCTTGGGCTCGCCTTGGGCTCGCTTTGTCTTGTGCTGAAAAATCCCGAGAGCTTAGCGGGCTTGGGGCGAGCTGCTTAAGGCGAGCTGCTTGAGGCAAGCTTGGGGCGATCTTCTTGAGCTCGCCTTGGGGTCGCCTTGGTTGGAGACAAGCTGGTCCTGGCCTGAGAGCAGAGCGACCTCGAGGCGAGCTGCCTGAGGTCGCCTTGGGGTCGCCTAGGAGCAGGAAGTTCTGCTCTTTGCTTCTTTTTAGCTCCTTTTTTAGTGAATGGCTAACATAACATCTTGCCCCTGCACAACTCATTTAAAGTGTCAAAACCACGGCTTTTACTCGAGAAACAAACACAAAACGATAAGAAATTGGGGCTACACTATGTGTAGAACTAAAGCAATCAATGACCACAAGACCACTTCCATGTCACTTCTATTGGCGGACCAATCATCAAGACACCCCATGGGAATAATAGAAGATGTGTTGATTCAAGTAGAGAAGCTCATTATTCCGGCCGATTTTGTGGTGTTAGACATGGAGGGGCACAAGGAAGAAGACCAAATGTTACTCTTGGGAAGACCATTCATGGCGACCGCTAGAGCAATTGTGGATGTGCATGAAGGGAAGCTCACTATGAAGGTTTTGGATGAGGTAATTGAGTTCAAGCTTTTTGAGTCGGGAGCATATCCTATTGGGGCACATGATAGTTTTAATGTAAATTCGGTGGACACAATTATTGAAGAGGAAAGTGAAGAATTTTTGAAGGAGAAGTTGGAGGCTCTAATGGCAAGTGCAATGGAGTTTCTAGATGAACAAGATGGTGAGAAAGAGAGACTTGAGTTAATGGAAGAATTGGTGGATGAAGAAAGAATTAATGAGATTGAAGAAGTGGGAAGTGGAGTGTTAGAGACACAATTGCCTACACCACCAAGGTTAGAGTTGAAGGAACTTCCAACAACACTCAAGTATGCCTACTTAGATGAAGAAGAAAGAAGACCGGTTATTGTCTCTTCGGAATTGAATCAAGATGAAGAAGCAAGACTCCTTGAAGTCCTTAGAGTGCACAAGGCGGCAATTGGGTGGTCCATAGAAGACATCAAAGGGATAAGTCCCACAATTTGTATGCATAAGATCAATCTAGAAGAAGGTTCCAAGCCATCAAGAGAGGCTCAAAGGCGACTCAACCCCATCATGCAAGAAGTAGTAAAAAATGAAGTGTTGAAGTTGTTGAAGGTGGGCATTATCTATCCAATTGCAGATAGTAAATGGGTGAGCCCAATCCATGTAGTACCTAAGAAGTCGGGGATTACAGTAGTGAGGAATGAAAAAGATGAACTTATCCCTCAAAGGTTGCAAACCGGGTGGAGAGTATGCATTGACTACCGGAAATTGAATGCATCAACAAGGAAAGATCATTTCCCCCTTCCATTCATTGATCAAATGTTGGAGAGACTAGCGGGGCATAGCCATTATTGCTTCTTGGATGGCTACTCGGGGTATAACCAAATTACAATTGCACCGGAGGATCAAGAGAAGACAACTTTCACTTGTCCCTTTGGCACATATGCATACCGGAAGATGCCCTTTGGTTTATGCAATGCTCCCGGCACTTTCCAACGGTGTATGATGTCCATTTTCTCGGATATGGTGGGAAAAATCATTGAAGTGTTCATGGATGATTTTTCGGTGTTTAGAGGATCCTTTGATATTTGCCTTGACAATTTGACTCAAGTATTGAAGAGATGTGAAGAGAAGAACCTAACCTTGAATTGGGAGAAGTGTCATTTTATGGTGACACAAGGTATTGTTCTTGGGCATGTGGTATCAAACCGGGGAATAGAGGTAGACAAGGCGAAAATTGAAGTTATGAAGAGTTTGCCTCCGCCAAAGACTCCCAAAGACATAAGGTCATTCTTGGGCCATGCGGGTTTTTACCAACGATTTATCAAAGACTTTTCCAAGATTTCTAGACCTTTGTGTAATCTTCTTCAAAAAGAAGTGGAGTTTGTGTTTGATGAAGAATGCATGAAAGCCTTCAATACTCTCAAGGAAGCCCTCACATCAACACCTATCATTGTACCACCAAATTGGAGCCTCCCTTTTGAAATCATGTGTGATGCATCGGATTATGCAGTTGGGGTCGTTCTTGGGCAACGAATGGACAAGCTTCCACATGCAATTTACTATGCTTCAAGTACTCTAAATGATGCTCAATTGAACTACTTTACAACCGAAAAAGAATTGTTGGCGGTTGTTTTTGCATTGGAGAAATTTCGGCAATATTTGGTGGGAGCAAAGGTAATTGTCTATACCGATCACGCGGCTATCCGGTATTTAATGCAAAAGAAAGATGCCAAGCCAAGACTCATCCGTTGGATTCTTCTCTTACAAGAATTTGACTTGGAAATCAAGGACAAGAAAGGCAAGGAAAATGTGGTAGCCGACCATCTAAGCCGGTTGATACATGGGTCCAATGAAGAAGAAGACATGCTTCCCTTGAAAGAAAGCTTTCCGGATGAGCAATTGTGGGTAGTTGGTGGAAAAGAGCCATGGTATGCCGATATTGTGAATTATCTTATGAGGGATATAGTGCCCAAGGACCTATCTTATCAAGCCAAGAAAAGATTCAAGTTTGTGGCTAGACAATACTTTTGGGATGAACCCTATCTCTTCAAGCATGGGCCCGATCAAGTGATTAGAAGGTGTGTACCGGAAGAAGAGCAAGAAGGTGTGATCAAATTTTGCCATGAAATGCATTGTGGAGGTCACTTTAGTCACAAGAAGACCGTTCTCAAGATCCTTCATTCCAGATTCTTTTGGCCAACACTAAGCAAGGACACCTATGAGTTTTGCAAGAATTGTGATAGGTGTCAACGGATGGGTAGTATCGGAAAGAGAAATGAGATGCCCTAAAAGGAGAATTGGTAGTGGAGCTTTTTGATATATGGGGTATAGACTTCATGGGTCCCTTTCCATCTTCAAATGGCAACAATTACATTTTGGTGGCAGTTGATTATGTCTCCAAGTGGATTGAAGCGGTGACAAATAAGACGAATGATAGTCACGTGGTAGTGAAGTTTTTGAAAGAAGTTGTGTTCTCAAGATTTGGTGCTCCTCGTGCAATCATAAGCGATGGAGGCACCCATTTTTGCAACAAAATCTTTGCCACCTTGATGAAAAAGTATGGAGTAACTCATAGGGTTGCCACACCCTACCATCCGTAAACTTCCGGGCAAGTTGAAGTGAGCAATCGGGAAATCAAGAGAATTCTAGAAAAGACGGTCAAGCCTAATCAGAAGGATTGGTCAATGAAGCTTAATTATGCACTTTGGGCATACCGAACGGCATACAAGACCCCTCTTGGTACTACACCTTACCGATTGGTACTTGGGAAAGCTTGTCACTTGCCGGTTGAGTTGGAGTTTGATGCCTATTGGGCAATCAAGAAGTTGAATATTGATTTGGAATTGGTGGGAGAAGAAAGGAAGCTCCAACTAAATGAATTGGAAGAACTCCGGTATGAGGCCTATGAGAATGCAAAATTGTACAAGGAAAAGACCAAGAAGATCCATGACCAAGTGATCCTAAGGAAAGACCTCCATCCCGGGATGCTCGTTCTTGTGTTTGATTCAAGGTTGAAGTTATTTCCGGGGAAATTAAAATCAAGGTGGACCGGTCCATTTCGAGTGAAGGAGGTATTCCCACATGGTGCAATCGAAGTGCAAAGCTTGAGAACCGGAGACACTTTCAAGGTCAATGGACAACGAGTAAAACCATACTATGGAGGAGCAAGTAGTGCATTCATGGTCGAACAATTCAAACTTGGCGAGCCTTAGCGCCCATCACCACGTCTTGCCTAGACGTTAAATCAAGCGCTTAGTGGGAGGCAACCCACTTAGGTAGTTTTAACTTAATGCATTTTCTTTTTGTTCAATTAAGAAGTTTTTGGTATATATGGAGTGTTTCCCCAAACTTGTATTGGATTTTGAGTCAAGAAATTTGTTGAGCAAAATGTGTTGAGTACCATATTCAAGACAGGTTTGGGGGTGTTTTTTTTTGCTTGATGAGTATTGTGAAGTGTGCAGTTGAAATGAAGGAGTGCAGAATGAAGATTGCCAAATTTCAGCAATCGGCGGCCTGGCCGCCAAATTAGACCGTCGATCAACAACAGAAGTTCTGCCAAAGAGCGGCGGTTATAACGGCGGGCATAAATAGACCGCCAATTCAATCAGGTCTCCAAACACACAATTCGGCAGTCAAAACGGCGGTTGAAACGAAACCGCCGAATCAAGTCCAGAATGTCACTCAACAAAACGGCGGTTAATTCGGCGGTCTGGCCGCATAACATGAAACCGCCGAATTAACGAAACGACCGCGTTTTGACCCAAAAGTCACATTCGATGGCCTAATTCGCCGAATATGGCCGCCGAATTCGCGATACCAGGTCTTAAAAGGGTTGTCTCTTTCACGAGCCCCACACACTTTTTCTCACTCAAAACTCTCCAAGAACACTTCCAAGGTGCATTTCTCTCCCTCTCTTCCCTCTCAAGGCTTCAAGGTATGTTATTCTCCCCTCTAAACTTGTTTTTACAGGAATTTAACTTAGCCTATCTCTCAATTGACCGAAATTTCACATGACAATGTTAGGGTTAGGTTTTGTTCGAAAAATTTGGGGTTTTTGTGATTAGAGGCCGAATTAATGGTAATGCATGCTTGGGTTTTGTTTGTGGTAGTAATAAAATGCTTCTAAGTTTTTAATTGTTGCTTGAATATGCTTTGAATTGAAAAATTTTCGTTTTGGTGCGAATTTGGCCGAAAATTCTCAGTTGCGTGAGTGTCAATCCATTGGCAAGGAAGATATTGTTGCTTGAATGCTTTGCGAATGCCGTTGATTGCCAAAATTTTGTTAGATAGCATGCCTATTTTGCGAAAGATTATTGTTGTGAATAAATGTGGGCATGAAATTGGTTTTTTTTTGGATAAAAGATTGGCCATTTGCTATGTTGGTGTTGTATGTTGCTGATTAATGATTGGCTGTTTGCTATGTTGGTGTGAGATTATTTTGATGACTAAATGTGCCTATGTTACGGATTAATTGAAAATGTGGCATGATGTGGTTTGAAGTATGTAGTTGGTTTTTGTTTGTGCTGTGTAGAGTACTTTTCGCTTCCCTAATGGCACCTAAAAAGGGCAAGGGCAAGGCTTCGGGCTCCCGTAACCGACGGATTGATGAGCATAGCCTTTGCAATGCATTATATGCGGGTCGTCTCAGGAATATTGTCACTAGAACTGTACACCATGACAGGGCCATAGATTTGGAGGACGTAGGCGGAACCGATATTGTGCGTCAAGTGGAAGGAATGGGGTGGCGCCAATTTGTCACTACACCTCGCAACAGGGCCAATGTGAGCATTGTTTGGGAGTTCTATGCCTCCATGATCCCTGATGAATTCCTGGAGGGGAAGTCTGTGAGGGTTCGAGATGTAGATGTGTTCATTCGCCCCCAGGACATAAACGACTACTATGGGACCACTTCGCATGATGACCTACAGAATGGGCTCCCGAGGGAAGGCACTTTCCAATTATATGATTCTACACTTGCTGCGTCTCTCAGGAGAGAAATAAATGACAGTGGTTTGTGGGATGCAGACCATCATCTTCGTCAATCAGAACTACAGAGAGACATAGCCTTTTGGTCTGTTTTTGTGTCCCACTCTTTGAAGCCGACACAGCAGAGGACAAAGATTGTTCTGGAGATCGCCCAGATTTTGTATTGCATCAAGAACCAGTTGCAGATTTATGTGGGGCAGCTGATCCGCTCGGCCATATGCAGAGCTGGAAAGACGAAAAAGTCGGTTATCCCTTTTCCATGCTTGATTGCTGATTTATGCAGGGATGCAGGTGTTCCAGAGTGACGTGGAGATGACCTGCTCACTATGGGGGATCCCTGCAACTCCAGAACCTTTCACGACTTGACAGAGCCTCAGGATGTGGAGCGCCTCCTACCGTTGGGATCGAGGAAGAGATAGAGGTTGCTGCAGCAGCAAGGAGGAGATGAGGGCAGTAATGATGAGGAGGATCCTGGGGCAGTTCCAGCTGATACAGAGGCAGCTCCAGGGCAGAGGCCAGCATGGTTTCAGACTTGGGTGACAGAGTACAATCAGCAGGCGCCCCCATGGGCTAACACCTTCATCCAGGCCCAGAAGGACCAACAGAAACAGATAGATGAGCTGATCAAGATCCTGAGGGAGAGCACAGTCACAGCTTCAGAGCGCCGTGGTGGAGCAGGCCCCAGCTCAGAGCCCCAGGAGCAGCACCAGCAGGAGGATGAGTAGGCACATCCAGAGCACGACAAGGATGCACATTTGGGCATTACTTACTTATTTCAGTTTACATTACTTATTTCAGTTTTAGTTTCGCACTTATTTTTGGGCATTTTAGCACGTTACTTTTAGTCGGATTTTAGTTTTACTTTTCAGACTTAGTTTTAGTTGCTTATGCATATTTTCTTATCTACTTTTGGGAACTTTATTGTGCTTCATTGGATATTTTGCACATGGTGTTATGCATGACTTTTTGTTCATAGAATTTTTTGGGCGCCTTCCTTGCCGGGTCCTCATTGTCAACATTGGGGACAATGTTGGATTTAGGTTTGGGGGTGTGGATGTGAATGACGTAACCTTACTTGACTTTATTTCTTTTGAAAAAAATAAAAATTTTTGGAACAAAATTTTTGCCAAGCTTGTGTGATATAGGCCATGAAAGAGTATATTTTGCTTGATTTGATACCTTTGTTATGTGCTCATTGGCAATCTAAGATTGCGTGCATGTCATGAGTTAGTCCCATACTTTCTTGATTTGAGTTGAGGTGGCCATTTGTATGAGTGTGTAGGTCTATTAGTGGAGACTACCCTAAGTTTACGTGCCATAAAAAGCGATTCCATGAGGGTTAGGTTTCTCTTTTTGTATTCCTAAACACATTTTACATTTTGTTGTGCATCATTGAAGTCTCATCACATCACTTGCACCACTAGCCATAGAACATTCATCAATTGTGGATATCATGTCTTTAGCTTGCAATTTCTTGTGGTTTACCTACTTGAAAGGATGATATGACTTTTATAGGAAACACCGAAACACTTTCACTCAAATCCTACCCAATTGTGCTCAAGGCTCTAATAAAGGTGGCCGAGCACCAAGCTAAACATTTTCCCAAACGCCATTAAACCCAAACACAAACCATACCTAAACTTTCCGATCTTGCGTACTCAAGCTTTTGTAATGTGTATGTTCTTGGTATAATAATAAAAAAATAAAAAAATAAAAAAATAAAAAAATAAAAAAGAAAAAGAATAAAGAAATAAATAGAAATAAATTGAGCCTTGTATGAGCCCAAATTGGTGTTGCTCACATTGAGTAGCAAATGTTGTTACAAGTTGCTCAAAATGAGCTTAGTTGGAATTTTTGTAGTTTTTGAGCTCAAACTTAGCTCATTGCTCTAGAGTTGTAAGCTTGATCGGAAATTCCCCACACTTCCCGTATCCACCATTCACCATACAACACCCTCGGCCTCATCAATTGGTAGGAAAAGTCAATTTGATCTTGTAGGTTTTCCATTTGAGAATGCAAGCTCTTGTCATGCTCTACCGCGTTCATGGTTTTTGGTTCCTTTCATTAGACTTATTCACTTAAAAGAGCGTTCAATTTTTGAAATACATGTATGCGTCTTAATTTGTTCCCATTGCATAAACTCATTCGCATACGCTTGTATGAGTGTAAACCTAGGTTCTGAGAGGAAAAATAAGACTAAAATCTTGTAAGGACCTAGAGTCGAGGCGAAATATGGCCGAAGCGCTTGTGTGGGTGGTTGCCAAAGCAAGGACAATTTAGTGTGGGATTCATGACTAGCATTGCACCCATTGGATTGATTTTGTGTTCTTTCAACTTTAGCACATTTCTCATGGTATCTCATCATATTTGGCATGCGCACTCTTGTTGATTGTTTTCATAGTTGTGTATATCGGCGGCTTTAGTACTAGTTCTTAGGTAGGTTATTTTGGTTTATCGGATTTCCCTAGTTTTGTTTTTGAATTTGCTCGGGGACGAGCAAAAGCTAGGTTTGGGGGTATTTGATCGAGCCATTACATATATAGAATTTCGCCCCTGATTTCTGATAATTTTGATTGACTTTCGAGTAAATTCATGAAATTTATGGCTCGATGTTGATTGTACAGGTACTTTTTGTATTCTGGGTGGAAGAATGAAGAAATCCGGTGATTTTGGGCTAAAAGCGGCGAAAGGGGAGCATTTGGGGGCAAAACGGACATTTGGCAAGAAAAGAAGAATTCGGCGGTTCCATTCGGCGGTCTGGCCTCCGTTTGAATCCGCCGTTTCATTCCAGGCGCGTCAGGTGCAATTCGGCGGCCATGATCCAACCGCCGTTCCAGCCGCTGATCAATTCCAGTAGGTCCATTTTCAATTCGGCGGTCTACAATCGGCGGCCTGGCCGCCGATCACGCGCCACGTCAGCAGCACCGAGATTTCAAGCCCTACCTCATGGGTCCCCATATAAATACCCCCTTTTCTCTTTCCCTAGGGCATTCTCCACCATTTACATGAAACCCTAGTCTCTCTCTACAACTCTCTAACATCTCCCTAACTTCCATCAATCCAAAGCCTCATTTAATCCATTCCAACTACATTCTTTCCATCTCACTTTGGAAATTAATTGAAGAGAGAAGAAGGGAATCACCTAGGTCAAGGAGATTTCAAGCTCATCAAGGAACAAGAAGACTCATGAAGATTTTTGTGGGTTTTCTCTACAACTCTTCTATTTTCATTTCTATTTCCATTATGTGTAACTAAATCCTTTTATTGGGGAATTGATGAGACAACTTATTTGATAATCCTATGTATTTGAACTAGTTATCTATTTATACAAATCCTCTCTTGGTACATTTTCATTTCATTGCCTTGAAGTTGCCATTTTTACTTACTTGTTAATATTAGGGTTCAATTTAGCTTGTGATAGAAATGGTTCACATATGAAGATTGTGGTTTAGGGTTTGAATGGCTTTCAACTCATTCTCCAATCTTGAGCATAAATGAATTTGGAAATTGATGCATGCATGTGTTATGTGGTACAAAACCTTTAATTTGTTCTTAAGAATATTATTTGGGCAATTACTCATAGTGGGGTTCACTTGGGTAAGAGTTTGAATCTATTTCCACCAAGACTCATAGTAGGGCTTACTTGAGTCAAGGTGTGAATTTGCACATTAATGAGTAAAATCAATTAAAAGAACAACCCTTGAGTACGATGAAAATGCTTAATTGGACTAGTTCATTACATTAGGAAATCTTTTAGTTGTCAACTCAATTCCCCAATATCCATCATCATATATCACACATTTCACTTCAATTACTTGTTTTAGATTGGTTAATTTTATTTAGTTTAATTGTTAAAACAAATTCCAAAACCAAAAATGAATTTTACTTTTTCGCACGTAGTTTAGATTAGTGTACATAAATTAGTTATAGCCAAATATCCTCCCTTTCCTTGAGGAACGATCCCACTTGACATTATACATCTCAGTTGATTTGCGTATTCCGAGTGTGGAATTTTGGTACTTGCAAAAGTCCGATCAGTGTCTTTTAAACCTAACTTATTAAAGCACTGACAATGTCACCAAATCAGTTTGAAATGGTGGCATTTTCCACCATTTCCACAATTCACAAATGGGAAAATAATGAGCTTGCACCATAGTAGAGGCCTTAGGGCCCATTTGGTACGTGGGATAGGATAGGATAGGATTGGATTGGATAGGATAGGATGGGATTAATTTTAATGTTATCATGTGTTTTGTGCAATATAGGATATGATTAAAAATAGAGTAATCTTGTGTTTGATGCAACATAGGATAGGATTAAAAATAGAAGAAGAAATTACACACACCTCCCCTATGTTAGTCAAATTTAACAAAACGAAGAGTTTATTTTGTCATTTTAAACAAGTTTTTAATATTTTCTTTTAAAATATATATATGTTATAATTTTTTTTTTTTTTGAAGAACAGATAATTCGTCCATTAATTCTCAACAAAATTTACATCTCTCGAGTAATGTTAACCAAACAAAGGGAAAAAAAAAAAAATCTGCTACAAGAGGAGGCCACACAAAGCTCATTAATTCACAGACCCACAACACAAAAACCCTATGATCTTCACTTCCTCCTCTGCCAATTTTTGATTCTTGTCACCACAAAAACAACTCTTGTTAGTCTCATCACCAAAAGAAGAAGATCTGCTTGACAATCATACAAATCAGATTCGGGTCAACTAATCAAAAGTCCTCATTTCATACAAAGCCAACACTGGTTTGAAGAAGATAGGAAAATGGAAAATGGATGAGGTTTTTTCAGATTTTTTAGAGCAGTTAGAAGCCGATCTGTGTGGCTTTTTTAGAAAAAAAATTTGAAGAAGTAGCCGATCAGATGAAGAAGAAGTTGATTTGAAGAAGCTGATTAGAAGAAGATTTGTTGAAGAAGCTGATTAGAAGAAGATTTGCTGAAGAAGACGAAGAAGAAGATTTGATGAAGAAGATCTGTTGAAGAAGACGAAGCAGATTTGAAAAAGATGGGTGTTTGTGTAATTAAGACATGGGATTCAAATGAATCCCATCATTTTAGATGGGATTGTTTTATCCCATTAGGATGGGATTCATTTTACTGTTGGGATTAATTTAACCCATGCCATCGGTGCTGCCGAACATGAGATTCGGACTAAAATTAATCTGATTCCCATCCTATCCCGTTTGCTAAACATGCCCTTAATGTGTGCTCAAAGCTAGTTATGGGTTGAAAGACAATGTATGAAACTTATGTACATAATTAGATTATATGTACTTTTTTTAGTCATTTAGTCATAAATAATAATAATTATTATTGAAATGGGGGAGCTAATTGCTCTTCGCAAAGGCTTGCTTTTGGCTAAGAGGTATGATGTGGATGCCAATATTGTGGAAATTGATTCTGTTAATGCTATTGCTACTATAAATTCTGATAAAATTCATCTAGGGGATGCTATGTTTATTATTTCAGATATTCAAGCTCTGTGTAGAGAGGTTGGTGTCCAGTATTGTAAGGCTAGCCCTAGAGAAACTAATCGATTTGCTCATATGCTAGCCAATTTGCCTTTCTCTTCTGGTGAAGAGCTGCAGTGGAGGGATACTGATCCTCAGTGTATTTTCCCTGTTTTTTAGTTGTCCCTCTGTTGTGTCTGTGTTTCAAAAAAAAAAAAATTATTATTATTATTATTATTATTATTATTTGATTTTTTTTATTGGGAAATGTTCAAAAGCTCCCACCATCACATGCTTTTCAAGAAGAGAATGAGAATGTTGAAGAGATAAATATTTTATTGTAAAAATTGAAAATACAAAATAATAAAAAACTTGTTTTAAAAAAAATGTTATTTGGAGCATTTAATAAAACTATTTTTTAAATCATATACAGTCGAGTTAGGAGTCTATCGAAGCCTAGTAAGCAAAAATCGAAATGCAACTATTACTATATGGGAGATATTTCTCTTTATCTTGCGATTTAATGTAAAAATATGAGACTAGAATTTTTACCACAAAAGAGAAGGGGAAATGTACAACCACTTTCGTAAAAGCAATTGTACATTATAATATTTAAGGTCACAACATATTTAAGATTGTTATTATATTTATAAATAAAAATAATATAATTTTTCATAATTTTTTAAATTAATATATAGTAATTAATATCAAAAAGTGAAGAAAATTAATTAACATTTAAAATTTTAAATAAAAGAAAATCTAGAGAGACTAATAGTACCACTTTGGACGACAAAATAATCCATATTTCCTCAGATTAACAAAATGTCTCTTAGAGAAAACTTTAAAAAAAATAAAATAAAATAAAATAAAAAAATCTCAAGAATTTCAATAAAATTAATTTATTATTATAATTTTAAATAAAAAGAAAACCTCTTAGTACGAAATAAAATTTGTCCAGATAGACAGTCTATTGTGAAGAATAATCTATTTCGTCCCAATAGACATTATATTGGGACAAAAATGTTTCGTCCCTAAAAGTCTTACCACTTTGGACGAAATTTGTCCTAATAGACGGTGTACTGGGACAAATAATTTATTTCGTACCTAAAGGTCTTACCACTTTGAACAAAATTTGTCCCAATAGACGGTCTATTGGGACAAATAATTTATTTCATCCCAATAGACGTTTTATTGGGACAAAAATGTTTCATCCCTAAGGGTCTTATCACTTTGGACAAAATTTATCCCGATAGATTCATAGATAGTCTTTTGAAACGAATAATTTAGTTCATCCCAAAAGACGTTCTATTGGGACAAAAATGTTTCGTCCCTACAAGTCTTACAACTTTGGACGAAATTTGTCCCGATAGAGGGTCTATTGGGACGAATAATTTATTTCATCCCGATAGACATAGACATTCTATGTCTTTTCTACAACCGACCAACTAAACCAGGACATTTTCTCCTTAACAATACCAAGACATTTCTCTTTCTTTTCTACAACTGACCAACTAAACCAACACTGCTTTGGGTGAAAAAACATAATACCAAAGAGGGAAAGCAAACGAGGCCCACATTCTATTGGTGACATGACAATATATATGAAGATGATTTATAATCTCAAGCACCAATTGATCACAATTGCTTTTCCCTCCTGCGTAAATTTTCTACTGTTGAGATTCAACAATAGCTACAATTTCTTTTCTTTTCATTTTTTCTTTTAATTTTTAAGTGAGGTCATATTTCAAGCAAAATGAAATTGAAACAAAAACAGATGGTAACAGTGACTTATTTTTGTAGAAAAAAAAAAAAAACTCACTCCTTTTCAGCGAGGGTAGAAATATTAAAGGAGAATAGATAAAGAGAAATCTGACAACCTGGTCAAGTTGCAGAGTGTAAAGTTGAAACATTACACAAGAGTTTTAATTGATACATCCATCACCAAACTGCAGTTGCATTTGGATTTATATAAAAACATGCAAGAACAAAGTAAATTAAACAGATAAAATGTATGTGCAGGCAACTAGCCTTATTGAAATCAATATCACATGTCTAGGCATACTACTCTGCTAAAATCGGCCTGCACTTCTTCAGCGAGCAAAGAGATAGAGAAGAAGACTGGTCCACAAATTTTGACACAAGCCTGGTAAAAAGCCATAAAGTTTTTTAAAGTCATTACAGTCTCTTGCACCACCAAAAAACAAATAATCTTTGATTGGATACAGTACATATACAGTACAACAGTCAACACCAAAAACAATAAATGCTGAGAAAATCCTGATGCAATCAACTTTCGGCAAATATTTGTGTGGCAAGCATGTGGGATCTCCTAAATGGCCTTTGTCTATTTGACATTTCTTTCAAAGAAATAAGTCTCCCTACCCTAGAAGGTACCAACCACTAAGTGTTCCAGATATCACCAGAACTGCCAGTATGCACAAGTTAGGGCCTTCACTTAAAATTATATCAATGACAAACAAGCAAATTCACTTATCGTGGACAAACATATCCACCTTGAATAAGTCAATAAGTAAAACCCATTTTCCAGCAGCAAAGGAAGCCAAGGATTGAATAAGGCTATAATATGGAACCTTTTTATTGTATCAGCTATACCAAGCAATTTAAACAATGGGAGATTTTCTGGCATTTAAAGGATTCTGGAATTTGCAGAAGTTAATTATGATTATTATTAACTAAGTTCCACAGACTTAAGTAAAATATGAAGGTATGGATGGAAAACGTTTAGAGGTGAAAGCAGTTCCCCCATTAGTTGGTACACAAATTATGAATAGAATGAATGTTCAATGTCATGATATTCTGAAGATGGATTTATTTGAAGTTTTGAACACATAAATCCCCCTAGCTTCTACTTTGCTTCAAATTTGGAATACCCTTTCTCCTACAACTCCTTACTTATTTACCCAGCTACAGACAGAAGAAAACGATTATTGCATCTTTCAGACATCTTATATGGAGTTTAAAGGTATTTCCTTCTTGATCTAGTTAACTGTGCATGTCATCCCTAAGGTGTATTCATAGTTATTAGGATTTCAACATCAACAATAATTATAGTAAATGCAAAAAAAAATTGAAACCTCCAAACTAATGCTTAGTTCAAAACATCGACCTAATTGAAAAAATGGTGATAAAATTGTTTCCTGCTCTTTATCTCTTTTTAAGAATATTTTAAACATCTAAATTGCAATATCAAATATGCCTATAACCAAAAAACAGTCAACCATCAAATATACAATCTCAAATATATGTGAATAGAATTCTAATATACAATCTCAAATATGTGTGAATAATATTCTAATATAGGGAACCAAAATAAAAATTTAGCCAAAAATTTTATAAATGCAAAATAGCTTTCAAAACCATGAATTATAAAACAAAATAGGCACATGGATATATAATCATGGTCCAAACAAAACCCCTTTTAAAATTTAAAACAATTGTTTCTTTTTTTTCTTGAAACATCTCACTCATTTCTAACATTGTTAAAATATTTTTGAACATCAAAACCCTATATTCATGCTTTGGTCCATTAACATGTACATATTAAAGTACTCTAATCACTAACCTGAAGCTGGTTATAATGAAAGTCATGATGTCCACTATCTAGATGTCGGTGTTGTCAAACAAAGCTGAAACCAAACCGGAATCAGTAGAGGCAAAGGTGATTATTGACTTCATTGCATGAAGGTGATGAAGAGAAGAGTGGTTGCTACTTGCTACACTATTTCTAGTTCAACAAACAAGGTAAAAGACCCACTAGACTAGCCCCTTATATCTGGACAAGGACAGGTATAAAGACCTCCTCATGTAAGACAAAAATTAACCTATACCATTATTAGTCTAAACATAGAATTACACAAGGGTCACACTAGAATCCATTATGCACAAAATATTATATGGCAAGATAGAATCCATGAACACAGTTGCAACTGATTACAATAAATAAAGCTCACACTAACTCTATATGGGATGAGAGTATGAGACCACTTTTTTTCTTACAAAAGAAAGTTCCTACACTCATCTAAATATAAAGGGCCAGCTAATTAGGTTCTATACCCTTTAGGTGGACTAGAAAAGTGTAGCAACCACTCATCTCTTTAGTCTCTCTTTCATCCAGCAAAGTCAAGAACCACTTTCACCTTCACCTCCTCCATCGATTCCGGTTTTAGCTCTATCCTACAACATTGTCGTCAAGAACATCACAGCTTCACTATACTCAGCCCCATGTCAGTAATCAAGTATTCTAATATGCATTTTAAAGAACCAAAGCATGGATTTTGAATTTAGATGTTTAAAAATATCCTAACGAAATCATCGTGCAACCAATACCAGCCCCAAAATTCAAAACCTTGATAAGACCCAATAATGCCGTAACGCTCTCAATCAACATCAAACACCTCCCCCACCCAACACATATGTGTGTGTGTGTGTGTGTGTTTGTGTATAGGAGCAGGATCAGCAGCCCCAATTTTTCACAATTTCTTACACAACTTTTCAGCCTTCTAATTAAAGTGCATTAGAAGGCTAGGGTTAATTATTGAATTACACAATCCCACCACCAAACTTCACAATTTCTCTCCTTACAAAATAAATAAATCAATTTCTCTCTCCTCTCTCCCGCTTTTATCTCTGTCTCTTCTCTTCCATCTCTCTCTTCAATTTTTTAGTATTAAAAGAATTAAAGTTGCGCTTTTGTCTTATAAAACTCACGCAACAACACTAAGGGTACTAAAAGAGAAAATCAACACCATTTCAATAAAAATATAAGATTTCATGTAGAAATTTAGAAGGATTCTTTTTTTTTTTTTTTTTTTTTCATTTTCTTTGTTCTACATATATTTAAGCTTAGCCAATAGTCAAATAAAAAGACTTATCAATCTAATGGAAATAATTTAATCTTTCAACGAGAAACAATTTAAGATTCAAACACTAATAAAATAAGAAATTCTGTAACAATTCTTTTACTATGTGCAACCAATCTATCGTAATCCCTTGGTATTTAATTCAAGTGAAAAATCCAATGAAGCACTATGCAATTTAAACCAAAAAATAAATTCTAGAAAATGACCCAATCTATGTCCATACAATAGAGCTTCAACCAACACGATGAAATGTCCCAATAATGTACAAAAACCTAAATCATAAACTAAACAACAGTTAACAACCACCCTAATTTTTGTAACCAATACATCCAATAAAGGTGGTCATTGATTGGTTTGGTTTGGTTTGGTTTTAGTTAAAACCAAACCAAACCATTAGCTAATCTATTAAATGATTTACAACCCAAACCAAACCAATCCCATAAAGTTGGTTCAGTTTGGTTTGTTGTTTTAGGATCAAGTCATCAAGCTTAAAACAGTAAAATTTCATCTACTTCTCTTCAATTGACTTTGGCTTTTCTTAAGTTTATCCAATTGAGTAATATTGTTATATCATAATAAGATTTTAATTTCAATTGAAACGGACATAATAATATTTATTAAAGTAGCTAACACAAACTATCAATGTATGTGGATTGTCATGGAATCTAGCATGTGTTCTATTTCCACTTTTAGATCTTTAATCAAGCGTTGAGGATAAATCATGGAGCTCTGGTTTGGCATTTGAAGCTTATGCTCTCTAGTCCTGTTAGTTTCAGCAAATATGTAAATGCAGTTTATCAACTTAAAAGAGGAAAGGTAAATCCAATAAATGATTTTTAAAAATCTAGAAGTCGTTCAATATAATATATACCATGGAAACAATGCTCATCATAGTGGGTCCCTTTGTTATATTTACTTGTGTCCATAACATTCTACTAAATCATAGCATTTGACAACGTTTAGTGGTTTGTACTGTGAAGAGATATGACCTATATAGCAATATAATATTAATTTTTCTTTCTTTTACATCATAATCAATTAAAAATACATCATCTATATTCTTTTAAGGTATGTTCAACAGTTTGAGCTGGGTTATTTTGGTATGATAGCGTACAACCGACAAACCAAAGCAAACCAAACCAAACCGATTGGATTGATCTTTAACAAATTAGTAGGTTTATTTTACTTTAAATAACCAAACTACCCACTTAAAGTGGTTCGGTTTGGGCAGTTTAATCAATTTCGTGGTTTGAGTGCCCACCTTAAAGCCAAGAATGAGTGATTGTTTAGGTTTAACATGTGTCAATATCTACCATTTCCTCTAGTCAAGGATTATCTCAATCAAGCTGCTGCGCAAGAACCCCTAAAGCAGCAAGTCACCTTGCAGCAAGTCCCAGTGCCTAACACCCACCTACCTTCCTCTTTCCAAATGATTTTTGCTAGGTCTTTTTTACTCTCAAGGAGTGTAGTCACAAAAGACCTCGATTTTCAGTTTAGCATAGAATGGGGACTACATTGCTAAGTATTCTAAACCAAGCAACATAGATCCAATTATAACACCAAATCAATGGGATAGATCTTAAAACTCCACAGAAGAGCAATAATTCTAGAAGTGCAGTGCACTACTCAAAATGCCAACATCCCCTGTCACCAGCAAGCAAAAGTCAAGACCCACAAACCAAACAAACCTCTACAAACGCCCAAAAACCCAATTCAAGCCAGACAAACACAAATACAGAAACATAAAGACCAATAACCTTAGTTAACCCTCATATATATTCATGAGAAAAAAATAAAAATGAGATAGAAACAACTTGATATTATAAAAATAAATAACTGACCTAATCTATTACTGATAGCCTCCACCGATGGTATTTTCATCCTCCTGGACCTTGGCAGTCAAATAAACCCTAGGAAAATCGTTGACGTCGAAGGTCTGCTCCTTCATCATCTGCACGACGTCAGCCTTCTTGAGGACCGATCTGCGGATCGGTGGGCGGTTCCTGCGCTGGTCGCGCGTGTAGTACTTGATGTCGAAGACGGTCTCCGGGTTGGAAGTGGGAACGATAGCCTTCTGCTTGGTGGTGGCCGGGCATTCGAGCCGGTACTCGGTGGCCAAGGGTACCGCCAATCTGTATTCAGGGTCGGCACAAGGCCCGGTTATTTCCCAGGGCTTCTTCAGGTAACGACGTAGAGTCTGGACGACGGACCTGGTGGCTGCGGATGCCGCCTTCGCCATTTGCGGTGGTTGTTAAGAGTTTTCGATGCCTCGGTTTTATTTTTTTATTTCTATTGTATTGATTTTTCTCTCGCTGTTAATACCCATGTCTTCAACTCTTTCATTTAATGAAATTTAAAAGCATTACAAATGGATTTTTTATTTTATAATTTTTTTCTTTTGAAAAAAAAAAAGGATTTTAATTTTATTGTTATTGTTTTAATTTAGATTTATTGAGTCGAGCCATTAATGGGTTTGATTATTAAACCCAAAAAAATAATTGTTCGAGTTTAGATTTAATAATAGATAACTTCTCTTTACAATCCAATTATATTATTTTTTTTACATTTTTTTTTCCAAAATATCTCATTCTAAAAAATTTAATTTAAAAAAGGGGTTCATTCCCTACTTTTTAGTGAAATGTCACATTTTTAAATATCTTTGTCATATTAACAACATCAATCCCAACTTTTTCCAAAATACATCACGTTAGTCCTTCTGTCAGTCAAAGGTTAGTCACTTAACAAAACAAGGGTTATTTTGGTCTTTTGCATAATAAATTTTTTTAAAAAAAAATTAGTCAACTGTGGAGATCCAGAGATTTGATCTTCACCATTGAGGAAGGCACATCTAATGGAGCAAATCCATATTGGATCTCCACAATTAAACAGAAATCCATTTAACGGTGGAGATCCATCTCTAAATCTCCACCAGCGATGAAGATCCTAAGAGAGGACTCCATCACCGATCGATGGAGATCCCTTAACAGATCTCCATCATCGGTCGATGGAGATCCCTCGATAGATCTCCATCGCCAACTTATGGAGGTCCATCGAAGGACCTCCGTCACAGAGGCGATAAAGATCCGTCGAACGATTTCCATTGCCTCGACGATGGAGATCCATCATCTAGATCTCTATCACTCGACAACATAGACCTAACGATAGATCCCCATTGTTGAGTGAGGAGATCCCCCGGATCTCCATTTTATTGGCGCATATATAGTAGTAAAGTGTTTTGACAGCTTTACTACTATATAGAGTGCTTTGTTTAAAAATTTATTACCATTTTTATACTTCCGAAAAAATCATGAAAGATTTTGGAACCTCACTCTTTAGACGATAACTTTTGAAAGTTGGAAAGAAATATGCTTTTAAAGCATATACTTACATGAGACTTAGACAAAGTTTCAAGTTTTTGACTCATGTGTATGACCTCCCTCAATTAGCTCCTTATTTATCACTAATGTTTAATGTTGGGGACAAAAATGTTGGAATGTCTAGTTTAAACTTACACCCATTTTCTTATAATGTTGATGTCTAGTCAAAAAAATTTCTAATCCACTCTATTGTTTTATTTTGGCTACGTCCTTATATGAATGCCTCACGATTGATCAATTTTGTTGACAACACTGTACCCACCAAACATAGAGCCAACCGCCGCTCTCAAAGATCATTCAAACCAATATCCAATGTTTGCATCGGGCTTTCCTTCTCCTCCAAAGACAATACCATGTACATGTGTTCAATCTCTCCTACATTCATCCTCAACAACTTACACAGACCATTTGAAATCCTTGTCCTTCCCCACTTCTTTCACTTTAGGTTTTCAAAGAAAACCTAGAGGAAAGACTTTTTTTGATCAAGTGCACCAATTGCCATTAGCAATTGGTGCATCAACCATCGAAAATATGAAACGTGACAACCTTTATTTTAAAAATATTAAAAATTAGTGTGAGGAAAGTGAATAACTTTTGAAATATTATATTTAAGAGAGCTTATCCTTACAATCTAATATTTTTCTTTTTACACTTCATTTCTAAAGACATTTTATTCTAAAAATTTTAATTTAAAAATATTTCTAAAGACACTTTATTTTTTTCAAAATTATCCCTTTTATCTTTTGATACTCCTATTTTAAAAACACTTAATTTTTTTTTAAAAAAATATATTTCTAAAGACACTCCATTTTATTTTAATATTATCCATTTTGAATACATCTTTTTAGAAATTTTGAAACAAAAAATAAAAAAGAGATGTGAAATAATCAAATGAAAATAAAACAGAGAATAAAACTGAACAAAAGTGAGGAGATCGAAACAATAAGAAAACTGTTTTGGAGATCAAACCGCGAAAATAGGAAAACTATATTTATTTTTCTCTTTTGGATTTTAAGTTGAGTAAGACAAAAATTCTATTGAGTAAATAAATAATTTAAATATATTTTTCTAGAAAAAGAATTTTTTATATATTTTTTTTAGTGATGGTGATGATCGAATGTGGGTGGTGTTTGAGAAAAAATTTTTTGATTTCAAATCTAGTTGAACCGGAAAACATGAATTTATATATATATATATATATATATAAACCGGTGATGATAATGATGGAGGGTTTGATGGTGTGTGAATAAAATTTTTTTTTGAAAAAGAAGAAGATATTTTAGGGTTTGCAAAATAGGAAAAAAAAACACAAAAGAGGAAAAAAAAAAATTGTTTGCAGTGTCTTTAGAACTTTCTTATCGTAATTTTATTTCAAGTTAAAATTGTCATTAATGAAAAAAATTAAAATGGAGTTTAAACAGACAATTAATGGATTGTAAATAGCATTTCTGATACACCACTCAGCTCATCAACGTTTTAGTGGTACAGTGCACACCAGCTGAACAACGCATTAAATGCATCGAAGATTTTCTCCCAAACCCATACCAAATTGGAAATTTCCGGTTTTAAATAAAAACCGAAGCACCAAAAAGAAAAGTTAAGAAGGCAAACCGAAGCCGAAGCCAAAGCAAAAAGTGACCTTTCTTCTGTGCAGTGTTGATCTCAAAAGTGCATTGCGTTAGACTGTTGGAGTTAGAATATAAATAAATTGACAATACGGGGTTTGCTTATAAATAAAACCCCTCACACCTACCCCACGAGACTTGACAAGGTCTTAGATTCGAGTCCTTCCGATCTCTAAAAATACTCCACGAAACCTAACAAGGTCATATGATCGAGTCTTTTCACTCTCTAAAATTATTCGAGTCATGTGTTGACTCTAAACCCTCTCTACAAATACCCGAATTTATGTAATATTAAATAATAATAAAAAAATTAAATAATAAAAAAAATAAAAATAAAAAATAAAAAAAAACTTTGATTGTATTTATTTTTCTGAGTATGCTTCTCTGCTCTCTGGTCTTTCATTACTTTTGTTCGTAAGCTTACTACTGCCTCTGCTTCTCTCTCTTCAAGATCTCGTTTTCTCTCTCGCGCTCAAGCTTAACATACCCAGAGCGCAGGTACTTTTTTACTCTTCATTGATATCTGTTTTTTCTTCACTTTCTCACTTGTATGTTTCACTTGATCTATACTCTTTTTGCTCATGTTAATCATATCATAATGTTCCGGATCAACCCTACTTTTGTATCTAATATGTTTTTCGTTGTGCCCATATTTTTGTTTTTTATTTTTTTTGCTTTAGGGTTTTTCTGGGTTTTTATGCTTTTTTTTCGAATTAGGGTTTAGTATTGCAATTTAATGCGAATTAGGGTTTTTTATTACTGTCAAATTGGTATGTTGCCCTTTTTAGGTTTATTTTGGTGGGCGTGCTATGTTATTTTGCTATCCAGTGTATCTGCTTGACAGTTGCTTTTATTTGTTAACTTGTATGGGATGAATTTTATTTCTAGATCTTGTATTGTTACTGTGGTTTACTGTCTTTTCGGTTTGTTTTCATCTACACTCTACATGCTGCTGTGTCTAGCAAATGTTAAATGCAAACAGGGCATGATTAGGTTACTATGAAAGTTAGTAAACACTACACAGCCTAAAAGTGAAAGGCTTATAGGCTACTATAATAAAATAAATCTGGTCTTTTACTTAGAATCCCTATTTAAGTGAACAAACCCTGTTATAGTTTCTCACATATTTTTTCTTCAGTGGACCTTCCTTTAATTAATTTTAAAAAGTGGACCTTGTTATTCCTTATTATATTGTACTGTTTAATTAACTACTGTTGTCATATCTTTTCATCCATATGTTTTTGTTTATAATGTATCTTGCTAATGTGTTGATGTTAAATTGATATATAGATGGCAGCGCAAGAAGGCAGTCCAGCTCCCAGTGCCCAAGTTGTTGGCAATGCCTTTGTCGAGCAATATTACCAAATTCTTCATCAATCTCCTGGGCTGGTGCACAGATTTTACCAAGATTCTAGTTTGCTAAGCCGTCCAGACAGCAATGGTGCTATGGCAACGGTGACAACTATGCAAGTAAGATTATCAGGAACTAAGATTGTTTAAGATATAGACAATGCACACAATTTTATGTTACGATTAATGGAAACTTTTATCTTCTGTCTGATATTATCTCAACTTTGCATGGAAATTCCTACATATGGTTTATGGAGTATCGTTGCTATAAATGATCAAGCTGATACCTATTGATACTAAGCCTGGTCGTTTGACACTTTGACTGCAATGGTTTAAGGTGGTGCTCCATATAAAGGACCTATGAATTATAGATTAAATATTGTGATCAGTCTTCAGTGAGTGAGCTGTGCATTTTAGTTGTATTGCATATGGAAAGGGCATGAGAAGAGTTTTATTCCATAAGATTTGTAAGTGAATGAAAATTAGAATTAGGATTTAAGTATTGGAGGTCTTGAACTCTTTAAATGATATGCTCTATAGTCTATATACTAACAAAGACAAAATTTGATTTGCCAATTCAACTATGAAAGCAAAATTCAATCTTGTTCTTGCTCAGTTACGTTAATAAAAATTACCTGAAGACTGAGTAAGTGGTGAACTTTTGCTGGAAAATGCAAGCTGTCAACTTTTGTCCAAAAATAGCCATGAAAATATACACAGAAAGAAACAAATAGATTCAATCCATGAATATCATGTTTGTATCATTTTCCATTTGCTCAATTCTGAAAAGCGCATTCTAATGGTTATTGATTAGTTTACATTGTATTCCAATAGCCCGTCACAAGCAATTAGACAGTTGTAGGGTCTGATCTAAGAATTTGCTTAAAATTGAATATGGATTATCATTTTGATGATTGTGATAGTTGATTTAGTGTTCAACAATTATGTGTTTGCGGTGGGTAAATTAATGATGGCTGCTGAGGATATGCATTGTAGTGCTCAGAGCAGCCTGGTGATAAATTGTCTAGGATTGATTTTCAATTGTTTGATCTGAAGACTTTGATAGTTAGGATAAAATTGGATTGCAAGATAAAGTAAAATTGGAGTAAGTTATAAATTGTACCTTATCTTTAACATAAATCGATTGTAAAATTTCATTGTCCACCTTGGAGCAGGCAATCAATGACAAGATCCTGTCTTTGAAGTACGAAGACTATACAGCAGAGATAAAAACTGCAGATGCACAGGAATCATATGAGAAAGGGGTGATTGTTTTAGTAACTGGATGCTTAACTGGAAATGATAATGTGAGAAAGAAATTTACACAATCATTCTTTCTAGCCCCACAAGACAAAGGCTACTTTGTCTTAAATGACGTCTTTAGATATGTTGAGGAGAGTGAATCATTGCAAATCAGTTCTGATTCTGTTAATAGCATTAATGAGAATGCTTCCACAGCTGATGTGATTCAGGCACCAGGTTGGCATAGTTCTATTTTTATGATGTATTATATTAAGATTAACTTTGGACTTGAATATTGGAATTGCTTTTATCTGTTTTGCCAGAGCCTGCTCATGATCATCTTTCAGTCGATCGGGCAATTGCCATTGAGGGAGAGGATCTTGATAATGGTGCTGAAGTTTGTGATCCTTCAGATAAGGAGGGTGGATCAGTGATTGATGATGAGGTTATTGAACCCCCAACTAATTCTGTTCAGAATGAAATTAATACTAGTGTGGATTCAGCTCCCATTCCCCAGGAGGATGCTCCTACAAAGAAATCATATGCGTCGATTGTGAGTTGGTGGTTTGATGCTTATAGTCTTATAGGCTGTACCATTTAGAAAAATTATGGTTTTGACCTTTTTGGCAATTATCAATCTGATTGAATTTCATACAGGTGAAAGTAACCAAAGGGATTACATTATCGACTAGTCCAGCATATGTCCCTAGCAGTAAAGTGAGGCAGGCACCAGCAAATACTGATCAACAGTCGCTTGCTGTTGCAAAACCTGCCCCTGTGCCAGAGGTTGTGGCACCTAGTAGTGACAGTGGTCTTGAAAGTAGCAGTGTTAATGAGGAAGGTATGCATTGTGAATTTAAATTGAAAGTTTGCTGACTATATTTTTAGAATACTGCTTAGTATGAAATATGCATCCAATCTCATTCTGAACAAAACACGTAATTTTCTATTGAGATTTAAGATGTCAAATTTATGGTGTGAAGGCAGTGTGTTGGATCTGATAGGATAAATCTTTTCCATCTCTGGATTTCCAATTCCATGCTGACGATGCATTAATGCTTTACTTTTCTGGTTCAAAATGTATATATATTTCACATTTTACTCATTGCAGCTGAAGGTTGCTCCATATATGTACGGAACTTGCCCTTTAACGCAACACCTGCACAACTTGAGGAGGTATTTAAACATTTTGGGCCTATTAAGAAACATGGCATCCAAGTCAGAAGTAACAAGGTTTGGTTTGAATATTGCATTGTTAATTCCACCCTGTATTGAATTTTTGGATGTAGTGTTTATGGGTCATGGTTTTTTCCTGCAGCAAGGATATTGTTTTGGTTTTGTTGCATTTGAGATGCCAAGTTCAGTGCAGAATGCACTTGAGGTACTTACTCGTACTTTTTGTCCTTATAGTTACTAGTGTTTAATGTTCATATTGCACCATTGACTTTCATTCAAGTTCAAATGTTAGTTGAATGTATATCATAGCAAATAAACATGCTTCTTTCACTATCCTGTATGGAGTTTTCATTTTCGTAAGTTTAGAATTTTGCATCTTTTTCCACTTACTAGAGCAAGAATTGCTGTATCTAATTGTGCCTAAGTGCTGTTCAAGATTAACAATTACTTAATAGATTTTTTTCTTTCCTTTTATCGAGGTCCTATTGTTTACGGTGATACAGTGATAGAGCAAACATGTTTTAGTAGTGTCAAGACAGTGTCATATACTCATATATATGTATACACACACAACAGTTATCACATTAGGGATTCTGGATGTTTTTGAAATTTACAAGATATCTTGTTGGTTGTTGGATCAATCCAACGTCTAACAAGGGTGTCAGAAAAATTTAATAAAATAAAATAATCAGACTTTTGTCTGACACATGCTGCCTAAAGTCTGAAAACTCATACTACCTCTTCATGCTTTCTCTCTCTCTTCACATCTTTCACTCTTCTCTTCATCACATGAAGCAATTGACCATATCTAATTATAATGATGCATTACTTGAAACAATTGCAAGGTGTGAAGAGAGAGTGTAAAAAGCGTGAAGAGGGAGTCCGAGTTTTTAAACTTGGGTAGCGTGTATCAGACAAAAGTCTTAAGTCTTTTATTTTTTATTTTAAAAAATTTTCTGACACCCTTGTTGGCCAATAAATTGATCCAACAACCAACAAGATATCCAATAAATTTCAAAAACATCCGAGATCCTTGATGTGATAACTGTTATGTATGACTTAAATTTAATTTGCTGACTTTCACTGACACTGTCTTCATAGCATGGATTGCTATGTAAATTAGACGTTCCATTCTCTTGGGTTGCATCCTTTAGGAATTTTTTTTAAAAAAAAAGAGCATCAGTTAGTTTTTTATTTTTCTGGTCTTTCACTTCAATGTTATGCATGCATCATATCGGGGCATTGAATAAGGTTCAACATAGCTTGTTATGATCTTAAGGAAATTTATCATATAGATATAGGTGTCCTGGTTTCAGGAGCTATATTTTGGAATGTACTGAGTATCAACTAATTGGGTAGGGATAGTTTTATGGTTGTATAAGTATCTTTTGGGAGGTGGTTTTATGAAATTTCATATTAATGAAATTGTTGTCTAAAGTTTGAACATTGATAAAGTAGTTAGCTTGTATTAGTCTAGGTTCTTAGTGGTTATACTTTGGTAATTTCCCAAGTTACATTAGATTAGATAAATAGCTGAAACCAGTTGATTTAAGTGCTGAATCTGGATAAAATAAGTAATTCAGTCATTTTAAGTATGTTGAGAGTACATAGCTGCTTGAAGTAACATATTAAAGAAAATAATGGTTTGGCTGGATCAGACTTTCAATACTCTACATGTTTGCACTCATGATAGGTGAAAATCACTTATCTCAGTTAGTTAATCTCTGACTAGCCCCACATACCTGCCAAGTTTAGCCCTTATTCAATCAATATATATACGAGTCATTCATTATCTTTCTAATCAAATCTGATCTATTTGTGAACAAATTCTACTTGCAGTAGACTTCCATGCTT
Organism: Acer saccharum; assembly: GCA_030490815.1. Classification (NCBI taxonomy): domain Eukaryota; kingdom Viridiplantae; phylum Streptophyta; class Magnoliopsida; order Sapindales; family Sapindaceae; genus Acer; species Acer saccharum. Next base: position 25,352,824 of record CM059876.1, read on the forward strand.
GTAGATCCACATTCAACCAGATCAGAACTGGATTTATTATTGATTTTGTTTTTATTGATTCTAGTTTTATATTAGGACACCAACTTAGAAGGCTTGTTAAATATAGAGGTGGTGAAAAGGGATGCAACAAAAACTTCTTGAGGCCAGGGCAGTCCCCTGCTAAGATTAATTAATAAGAACGGAAGTTGTTTAAATAAAGCAGTCAATAGAAGCCCAAGGAGAAGCCCAAAATGAATTCTATCTCACTGAATGTTTACTTCCCTTCTCCTCTGAAAAACTTCTCCGTCTCCCCAGTCATTTCACCTTGTGAATGGACTAGAGGCTAAATTTCAAGCATTTAAGTATTAGAATTGTTTTGCTAGTTCACTGTACCGACTATGTGAACATTTCCTTTATTCTTTCTTTCCTCTATTTTCCTGGTAGGCATGTTTTGCCCATTGCCTGTGCCTGCATAGATGATTTCACATTTTGCTTACAAACACAAGATAAAGTATAGAACATTTATTTAATAATTGCATGATACCAGTTTAGCGGTTTTGTACAGGGCGTCGTGGCTGTTTTTTTATTTTTGGCGGTGGCAATGGCATTGACATTGTCTATGATGGTGATTAATTAATATTATAAAGAAGTGGTATAATAGTTCAGTTTAATAACATCTATTGATATTTGTGGTTGAGAATATTAGAGTATATGGATTTTGGGAAATCCGAGTAGGTGGCTTTTGGTTGAAATGGTGTGGATTTTTGCTTTGCTTTGCTTTGTTTTTGTTTTTGGGTAAAGAACTGAGGAACTATTTATGGAATTAAAGAACTAGGGATTCAATTGCCATCTTCAGTTCCGGGTGTTGTAACATTTTGTCGTGCCTCCTTTTGTTTTAGTTTCTTAGTATGTTGATGTAAATTTCAGGCTTCACCTATAATAATTGGGGATCGTCGAGCAGATGTTGAGGCAAAGAGAGCTAATTCTCGAGGTTAGTTGAAAGTGCAATCTTCATTTTCATTGGCTGTGATTATTTGAAACCAATTATACCATTATATTAATTCCTATAGTTTATGTGGAAGAATTAATAATTTTACTGATATTTTTGCAGTTGGTGGCGGTGGGAGAGGTAGATTTTCTTCAGGAAGAGGTGGGTTCCGCAATGATAGTTTCAAGGGTCGTGGGAGCTTTGGCGGAGGCAGGGGTTATGGCAGGAGTGAATTCAGAGGTCAGGGTGAATTTTCAGGGCGACCAAAAGGTTCTAGTGCTCGTAATGGAGAGGGACAGGGACATGGACAGGGGCAGGGGCAGGGGCAGGGACGAGTGAATCAGAATGGAAGTAGAAGGGGCGGTCCTCAAGGCGGAGCAAATCGTAGTTCAGTTGCTGCTTGAACACTGCTGAAGAATATTTTTTTTTGACAATACTAATGAGGGGTTTGAAGGAGCTAAAAATTCATGTTTTGATTTTTATAGTTACAGATACTTATGAGAAGATTCTTGCGGTTTTTATTTTTCTCGATGAATTTCATAAAAGCTTATTTAACATGGAAGGGTGTTTTGGTGCGAGCATGTGTTCATTTATAAATTCTTCCATATTCACTAATCCATCTCCGTTTATGTGAAAGTTTGAGAATCGGGAAGTTGAGACTCTGTTGTCCGATACGTTGATACAAGAATTTGCATGTTTGATTAAATGATCAAAATACTGAAATGATTATTACAGAGAATGATGAAGGTCTAGGCCAACTTCAGTTTGATTTCTGCAAATTAGATACAAAATTTGAAGCAGCAAAAGCTGCAGAGCCACCCAGTACAGAGGTTAAAGCAACCACAACCTGCAAAGCTACTTGCCAAGGATAATCCTCAGGCACAATGTAAACACAAGAGGGACCTAAAAGCAACAACCCCAAGCTCAGGCTCAGTAGAGCCCCTGGGGTTCCTGGGTCTGTTGCGGCCGAGAGGATTCCAAATTCTTCAGCTTTTGAGAGCAGACCCAGTTTCTCAATGGTTGATAATGAGAGTCCTGCTTTCTCTGCTGTTGATAAAAGTCCTGCTTTCTCTGCTTTTGTTAATAGTTTGAGTTGCTCCACTCTTGTTAATAGCTTCACTGGAGGACTTGTCGCCAATGTCTTGCTCCTTCGCCCTGGCTCTCCTACCGGAAACACAATCGAGTTCTGCATTTGTCATCAAAATTACATTCAGATTCTACAGAAATTAGAAAAATGAATTGAGTTTCAGAAAGAAGTGACCTTTTAGAGGAAACAGCTGATGGCAAAGGTTTCTGGGTAGCCATAGATTGAATAACAAGGGGTGAGAACGTCGTAGCTGAATTCTCACATCTTCTTTTGGGAATGGATGGGAATCCTCTTCCTCTGCTGCCATAAAAACCTGCGGCCTCCATAACTAACCACTTTTCCGAACCTTACCTTTCTCTACAGTAAGACCAAACCTAAAAAATCATGGACACAAATGGATTATAGAGGATTGGTTTTATGTGGTTGGGGTTATCCACGTGTTAGTCTTTGATTCGCTGCGTTTTGCAAATGGTTTATCCTTCGATAAGGGAATATATATATATATATATATATATATATATGAACGAATTACACCCACCTCCCCTGAGGTTTGCTAAAATACACACGAAAACGACTTTATCATTAACTAACACTCACCTCCCCTCTCGTCAGTCAACGTCCATTACATTTAACCTTTGACCGAATCAAGAAGGGTAATCTTGTCTTTCAACTTATTAAACTCACTTAAAGACAAAAAAATATTTAAAAAAAAAAACGAAATAAAAAAAATAAAAAGGCTTCTTTTATTTGATTTGTTTTGATTATTATTGTTATTTAAAAAATTAATAAAAAAGAAAAACATTCTAGATTTTGTTTCTTCTCTGTAAATGAATTCTTCATCAAATCAAACACAAATTCATCTCTTCAATCTCAAACACAAATACATCAGCAACAACTCAAACAAGTAAAAAAAAATTGACAAAAAAAGTCCCTAGATTGTTTTCTTCTATAAATCAATTCTTCATCAAATTCAAACACAAATACATCTTCGATGACAAATAAAAAATTTGAACATCTGGAAATCTCCAGATTTTTCGAACACCCACACCTACACCCACACCTACAACCACCGTCTGTTCTTTGTTCACCAACACAGTCACACCCACGAACACCACTGAACCAAGCCATCCTCGTCGTCGCTCGATAATCACCCAACAACCAAACATCCACAACACCACATCAACACCACAATCGAACCAACACCACCTCCAAAATACACCAACTACTACCTCTACGAACGTCGATCTTCTCCCAGTCAAAGAGATCCCGACCGCCACATCTCTCTCTTTCTTTCCACCTCACGCTCTCTCTCTAGTTGTTAAATTCACAGGGAGCGAAACTTGGATTACACTTCCTTATGTGCAAATTACTACAAAAAGGAAGTCCTTGCCGATGCATATTCTATGCCTATCATGCCGGTGGGTCATCCAAATACTTGGGTAGTTCCAGAAGACATCAGAGATCGGGTCGTGTTACCGCCTGATATTCATACACAATCTGGTCGGCCCCGAAGAACTCGATTTGCCTCCGCCTCCGAGAGGCCTAGTAAACAAAAATGTAAAAATGCGGAACACATGGTCACAATTCACGACGGTGTACGAATCCGGGCCCCAGTTCCAGCAGTACCATTCCAGATGCATACCGTCGAAAATGTAGTTTGTGCCATGAAGATCTGATAGTTGGTTTGATTTTGGTGATGATGAAATCTGATGGTCGATGGTGAGTGAGAGAGAGATCGGTAGTGAGAGAAAGAGATTCGGTGTGAATTTTGGAGAGAAAGGGTGTGGATGATGCGATGGGTGGCTAGGTTTGGTGAAGAAGATGAAGAAGATGATGAGACTGTGAGAGTGGCTAGGGTTTTATTATTTTATTTTATTTTTGTTTTATTTTTTTGACAATAGGCTTTATTATTTAATTTCATTTATTAATTTTAACCATGCTTTGTATAATAAATTTCTCTTAACATATTAATTTTATTTTATTGTTTTTATTATTTAATTTTATTATATTTATTAATTATTAATTTAATTAGTTTTATTTTTAAATTTAATTATTTATAAATTTAATTAGTTTTAAAGTCTGGATTATTTTTTGTTAACTTTTTTTAAATATTGTTTTATTTAATTATTAAATTTCCTTTTATTTTATTTTGTTTGTAATTTGATTTTTTTTTTTTTAGTTTTTGTCTTTTTCTAGGGTTATAAAAGTAAATAGACATACTTAGGGGCATTTTGGACTTTTACACGGTTTGACAAGGTCAAAGGTTAAATGTAACGGATGTTGACTGACGGGAGGTGAGGTGAGTGTTAGTTTGATGATAAAGTCGTTTTCGTGTTTATTTTGGGGTGGGTGTAACTCTCTCTCTCTCTCTCTCTCTCTCTCTCTCCTCTCTCTCTCTCTCTATATATATATATATATATATATATAGGGACATAGGATTTGACACACTTCTATGTCCATTAGATTTTACTTCTTTGGATGTATATGATTTAATCATTTTATTCTTTCTTTATCTTTCTTTATTGAATGCAGATATGGTCTCTCACTTATTTAATACTTTATCTTTTCAAAATATTATCATTTTATTCGATTCTCCCACATTATTTAATTCTCTCCCCCTTTTATAATTTTCTTTTCTTTTTTCCTTTACAATTTTTTTATCTTTTACTTTACTTGAAACCAGACCATTATCGATGCGACTTTCACTCTTATTCTTTAAAATCTTTCATTTCCCCTTTTTCTTTCTTTCTATTTCATTAGATTAACATCAACTAATTTTTATTATCTTCAAAAATGTTAAAAAAAAAAAAAAAAAAAACTTGTAATTGAAAGACTTATCAACAGATACTCTTGGTCTATCTACAGTAATTTTTTCCATTCTTCAAATTTTTATATTTATTTAATTGTTTTTGTTATCTTGTATACTTTTGTTTTCCGGTTAATAATGATAAAAAAAGATTGACCGAACATAAATTTTGGTATATATTAAGTCATACATGATGTTGCTGTTCAACTTGTCAAATACATTAAAAAGACCAATACAAGTGAAAATAATTTTGTTGTACAACTTTGCAAAATTACACTGCATAAGCTATTGAAATAAAAATGATAAAAGAGGAAAAGAATAAAAAATAGGGCAATTACCAATTAGGTCTTGGACTTTTTTTTAAATTCCAAGTTGTTTGTGACTAATTTGGCACTTTGGAAAAATGTGAGGACCAATTTGGTCACTTTTGTAAAAGTCGCAAACAACTTAGAATTTTAAAAACAACTTAGAATTTTAAAAAAAGTCCACAACCTAATTGGTAATTGCCCTAAAAAATAAAAAATAAAAAATAAAAGAGGAGAGTGAAAAGGAGCAAGTGATTACATTTATAAAGTTTCTGGTTTAGATAAAGTAAATGGATAAAAAAAAAAAAAAAATTAAATAAGGTGAGAGAATTGAATAAAATAATAATATTTTGGAAATATAAAGGATTAAATAGGTGAGAGACGATATTTGTATTCATTAAGGAAAAATAAAAGAGAGAATAAAGTAATTAAATCATGTCCATCTAAAGAAGTAATTAAAATCCAATGGTTGTTGTGTAAGTGGTGGGCCAAGAGAGAATACACAACAACTCTTGGATTTTGATAAAGGCTAAAAATTTGGTTTGTACATAGTGTTAGATCAGGGGGTTTGTAGGTCATAACAACTATATATAGGAAATATTTATGTTTTGTTGCTTTTGTTTATAGTAAACTATTATAATCACGGTTAATTGATTTTGTGAAACGGGAAGAAATTAAACAAAAGAAAAAAAAAAAAAAAAAAAAAAAACAAAAAAAACAATGACCGATGGGAGTGCATCTGTTCAAATTGTGACCTGAAATCTATATCCACTATCAGCCTCTTTGCTTCCTCCTCATCATTCTTTTATTTATTTTTTTATTTTTTTTTATTTTTTTTTCATAATGCGTATCTATGTATTCATAATCGCCTATGGTTGTCGAAATTCATAGAAAATAGTTAAATTATGTAAGCCAACAAAAAACCCATAATCAATTTAACCTGATGGAATATTAGCTAGGATCATCTTCACACATAGTCTTAAATATTTTAAGATTAGTAAATTTAATAAGAAAATTATATAAAGAAAAAGAATTTTAATTTTTATATTTTTAAACACAGATTTTACCAAATACAACCAGACTCATTTCAATCCAAAGATAGACGAATAAATTTGGCCACCCAGCTGCAAGACATCCAAAAGAAGTGACCCAGGAGGCAAAAAGAAGCATTAAAGCCATCCATTTGGAGTATGGAAACCAAACACTTCTTGAGACCACTGGATGATTTCTCAGCCTCCCTTTTGTTGATGCTTCTCATCGATCGTCATCATCATCGTATTATTCATATTCATATGCTTCAAGACACAATCAACAACTAGAGATGCACGTTTGGGGAATGGGGATGGATATAGGTCCCCCCATCCCCATCCCCACTTCCCATACCCTTCCCCCATCCCCCCCTATTTCCCCATTTGGGGAAAATGGGGATGGGGAATTTTGGGGGGACCTATATCCATCCCCATCCCCAATTCCCCATTTTCCCCGTTTTTTCCCGTTTTTTTCTATTTCCCCGTTTTCCCCATTCCTCCATTTCCCCATTTGACTAAAAATTACAAATTAAACTAAAAAAATAAACATTCCATTACAAATACAAAATAAAATTCATTAGTGCATTTATATAAAATGTGTATATATACTTAGGAAGTTAGGGTTTTCAAAGAATAAACAAAAAAATTAAAAATATATATTATAATTATATTTATATATGTTTGGGGGAAAGGGGGAAATGGGGATGGGGGACCACCCCCCATCCCCATCCCCATCCCCATTTCAACATAATTGTGGGGGAAATGGGGAAATGGGGATGGGGAGGGGTCCCCCCATCCCCATTTCAATTTGGGGATGATTTTCATCCCCATCAAACCCCCCCCCCCCCCCCCCCCCCCCCCCAAAAAAAAAAAAAAAAAAAAAATCCCCAAATGGGGATGGAGACGCGAGGAATTGGGGCCCCGGGGAAAAATGTGCATCTCTATCAACAACCTGTCTCTCGTTAGCTTTTTCTGTGTTTCTAGTCATTTTTATTTTTTCTGAAGTATTACATTGTTACATAAATTTAGGGTTTTTTGGGAGGGGAAGGACTCAAACTTGCAGGCTCGTGGTGAGGTGTGAAGGGTTTACCACCGGACCAACCAGAGGCAGATATGGGCCTGGCTAGGGTGGATTGTAGCCCACCCTATCTTTTTTTTTTTTTATAAAAAAAATCAAGTTTTTTCAATAGTTCTAAATACACTCCATTCAGTTCCAAGTACACCCCAGCCCAATTCATATTCTAACTTAACTTACCATATTTTTCTTTATCTTAATAATAGCCCAATAACTTAAAAATTATGCATCAAACCCATTCAAGCCCATTGGATTTCCTTAAAGAAGTGAAAAATCAAATTAAGAAATTTTAACCCTTTAATAACTCAAAAATCAAATTGGGAAATTTTAAACTCTTAACAACTAAGCAAAAGCAGAAGCAGTAGCTTTACCGTTAAATTAATCTCCAATTCTCTAAGTCTCCAAGAATTTTAATTTTGTGAGTTTTCATAGCTTTTGGATTTATAGATGTATATGGACGTCGATCAGAGAAAACCGTAAGTTTTTTTTAATTTTTATTTTTAAGTTTATATTGTAAAATTAATTGTAGAATTATAATTTTGATGTTTGGTGATTTCATTGAACAACCCAGGTTACTCGGTTTTTGAACAACCTAGGTTTTGTTATATATATATATAGAGTAATGCTAGAGGACCCAAAAATCCAACCCAAATTTTGGACCCAAACACATGTGGCACACATCAAACACAACATGGCCCCACTTCACTCTTTCCAATACCCCATGTGATGTGTGCCACATGGTTTGGGTCCAAAATTTGGGTTGGATTTTTGGGTCCTCTAGCATTACTCATATATATATATATAAAGAACACTGGTCAAACTAATTGTATATGGTACATTGGTACCGAATATATACTAATTAATTAGTTTGTATTATTGTATATTAAACCAATGATATACAGCAGTTAAACAATTGTATTTATTCTTAATAAAAACAATTATATATATATATATATATATATATATTAATATGATTGGATGAATGAATGCGGATGCTATTTTATTTACATGTTGTAGTTGAATACTTGAATATTTATGGATTAGTAATTTGGGCAAAAATGTCCTAATGATGCAAGCTATCACATACAAAATCCAATCATACACTAGAACTCATGAATAGATGCAATAAAGAGAATCCTAACATTTAATCAACTAGTAAATGCAATAAAAAGATGGTCTTGGAAAGTTTGAACAATTAACAAAGATGGAGCGTTTGTTCAACTTACCAAGTTAATTAATGATGAAGACCCATGCTTTAAAGATGCTCAATGATGCATGAAGAAGATGGGTTTTTGGGTCAAATAGATAAAAAAGCTATCTTGAAACTTCTCTCACAAGAAAACTTGTTTCTTACTCTTAGATTTGATATTTTGAAGTTCTAATTCGGCCAAGAGAAAGAGAGGAACAATTTATATGAAGCCTGTAAGGTTTCCTTTTCTTTGATTGGCTTATTTCGCAGACAAACCACAATTGGGGTTTTTGTAAAGGTAGATTAGGCTCTCAAGACCTCAAGAGGAGAAGCACCAAAGGTATATTTCTTGTGCTTGCTTTGCTTTGAAGAGATGTAGTTGCACACACACACAACACTTGCATAATTCTTACTTTTATGTTGTGTTTGTATTTTGTGTGCATCATTGATTATTTAATCTCTCTTCTTGCATGTTAAATGATTGCATCTAGCTTATTAATTGCCATAACATGTTAAGCTTAAGGATGCATTGTCTTCACTCACACACGTGCACTTATTGCATGGTTCTTGTGTGAGAAGTGGCTAAAGAAGGCCTTGCCCTTCTATGCTGCGGTTGGGCTGCCGCGGTTGCCTAGTTTTGGCGTACCGCGACATGCAAGCGACAGAGATTTTTTTATCTCTGCTGCGGCGCATCTGTCGCGGTACCGCAACCGCGGCAGTCGTGCGACAGCAATAACTTTGCTATGCCTCTGTTATAGTGCCGCGGTTGAGTAACCGTGGCGGTCTGGCCACAGAGATCTTTTTGTCTCTGCCACGGTGCATCTGCCGCGGTGCCTCAACCGCGGCAGTCGAGACCGTGGCAGTACGTTAGCGAGAAGCTGAAACGTTTTTGATAAAACAACATCACTTCAATTAGATCTCATATATATATGTGGTCTTCTTCATAGGTTGTTTTTGAAGGAGTTCAAAAGCCATTTTTCATCTAGTATCTTTCTTCAAGAGAAATTTCACCAAGAACTCACCTTTATTCACTCAAACATCATTCCATGAGCATCAAACTCCTTCTAGCATCTTTCTTGAGCATCTAGATAGCATTTTCCATGGTTTCATCAACATACTTTGCTTGGTAAGGTTTTCACTTGTATCTTACATATTTTGTGTCTTTCTTTCCAAGCTATCTCTTTTATCACTTATATGTCATTGATTTATATTTTAAATATAAGTTTGAGATTAGTATGTTGAATGTTTGAGAGTTGTATTGTGATAACACTCTAGGTTTGCATAATCTATGATTTCTAAGCTAATTGACATGTCATCTAGTTCTTAATATCTGAGATTGCTTTTATTGCAAAATCATCATCTTAGATAAGCATATAGGGTTCCCTTGCTCTATGTTGCATTTTGGATATTCATATATTCACTTAGGGTGTTAATCTCTTCATTGAGAAGCAAGTCTTGTGTGTAGCTTCCGGGATTAGGTTGCTTAGATCGCAAGCAATTGGACTAGGTTCGCTTATACCAGGATTAGGTAGGTGTGTGATTACTTCCGGGATTAGGTTGTAATCGGTTTACACATTTAGTGGATTTGAGGTTCGAGTGTGGCTTACTTACTAGCCCGTGGTTTTTCCCGTGAGGGTTTCCACGTAAATATCAAGTGTTGTTTAATTTCCGCACCATATTACACTTGCTATATTTTATTGACTACTTGGGGATTTTTCGTAATCTTGACCTTACACGAAAATTGGGTAAATTTAATTAAAATCTATTCACCCCCCCCCCCCCCCCCCCCCTCCTTTAGATAATATATTACACACCGAGTATTTGTTTCAAAGCCCTAGTCAAAACTCACTGTTTTGGAAAAATGGGCACAACCGTTGTGCTTATCGTTGTGTGTTACACAGCGGTGCCACAACTACATAGATAGTGGTAGACCTGATACAATTATAAACTCTCGGGTGAGCAAACCGCTGTGCCTACCGTTGTGTGACACACATCGGTTTACACAGTGGTAGACCTGATTCAACACATTCAAAAGAACACAAATGCAAGTGATATGAAAATGTATGAATTGTGTGTGTGTGCAACTAGATCTCTTCAAAAGAGTCAGGTCAAGTGATAAATCTTTAAGAGCTCTTAAGCTTAATGATTTAGGAAAGCCATTAAAACTTGATCACAAACAATGAGAGGCCTAATCTACCTTTACAAGTTAAACCCAAATGTGGTTTGTCAATGAAATAAGTCAATCAAAATATGAGGAACTTACAGTTGCACACACACACTTACATGCATTTCCATTACCCTTGCATTTGTGTTTCCTTAATCATGCATTGCATTTCATCATGTGATATCTTGTTGTGTGCATGTTTTTTAATGTGTTAAATATGGTTTGTGTTGATGGTGAAATCTGGATTACCACGTGCTCAACAATTATGTCAAATTAAATAAAAATAAAAGAATACTTAATGCATGCAAGAGACAAATTTTACGTGGAAAACCCTTGAATGGGAAAAAACCACGGCGCCCCAGAGGACAGGAAGATAATACTATGACTTATTGCTTTGTTACACGATAAGATCTCTCACACAATTCCTTTTTTTCTCTCTCTAGGTTTTCGAACCCCTTTCTTGTGGAATAGATGGTTCTATTTATACATGATAACTAGGGTTCCTCTTAGTTTTGCCGTGTTGGTAGTAGGACTCCTTCTTTGACTTCTGTTAGGAATCTGAGGTTGTAATGGATTATGATTTGTTTCCTATTTGGACTTCTTTTGGTCGAAATCAGCTTACTCTTCTCCTTAAGGCGTAATGTCTCTTAAGTCCTTCCTCTTGGATTGTCAAGAATCTGTTGGGTTGGGGATTTTGTCCGTGTTCAGCCGAGTAGGTTTGCGCAGTGACCATCCCCACCTCTTTTAGTTAATTTCCTTCGGCGACCATGTCTCTAGCCTTGGCGAGTACATATTTGACTTTCACTAATCTGAACGGCGTGGCTTGATTACATGTTGACTGGTCCGTGTTCTCTCTTTGACTCGATCAAAAGGTGATGTGGCAATGTTTATCTCCGTACTCTTTAACTTCTTTGATGACGTGTCTTATTGTCGAATATACACATACAACAATACCGCTATAAATACTTCGAGCTGAGCGAGCAACTCAACCTTTTAGTTTCTTTGCTTCGGCGAGTAGTATTTATATTCACACACAGCTTCCTGATACTTTTTTGGGAATAGTTTTTCTCTTTCCCTCCTTTTTTCTTTTGTCCACATGTTGGGTTTGGTAATTGAGTCTTATGGTGCAAGCTTTCATTTATGGCCACAAGATTTCCAGCATTTCCACTCATTTTGATGCGGTGAGATGACGTTTTGACTGTTGGGTGCTCCCTGAGATGCCACGTGTCCTGCATTTTAGGGTGGGTGATGTTATGGCTTTGTACACCGGCGGTTTACTCTACCAATTCCATTTATTTTTCAAATTTCGAATTTTCCCTTCTTTATCGCACGCGACTGTTGCACTGTCTTCCTTAATTTCTGATAACTTTCCGTTTCCGTTCCTCTCTTTCTCTCACTAGAACACTCCAACAATCTTCAAATTACATGTTTTTTTTTTTTTTTTTTTTTTTGGCTTTTGCTCTTCCCGCATTTAGGGTTCTTAACGACCTTTCTTCCGCCTTTTCTCCTGCAACTATCTGACAGCTTAGGGGATCTTCTTCTGCTTTATCGCTTTTCTAGGGTTTTCTAGTGAGTTTCCATGGACCCTTCTCTGCGTTCTTCCCTTTTTAATCGAATGATACAAGCTTTGGAGCTTGGTGACAAAAGTACTGCAGATAGAATTGAATCATTGATTCGCAATTTTCATTCGGATTCTCCCACCCTAATTTCTGTTTATGTTCCTTCTGCTCAGGAAACCTATATCCCTGACATTTCTTCTCCCTCGTCTTTTGGTAGTGATTCTCCAGAGATGACAAAGTCTTCAAAACCTGGTGACAGCAAACGATGGGCTTCTAAGGCTCCCCGAGAGTCTTTGTTGGATGCTCAGATGATCGTTGACTCGGATGTTGAGGATCACTGACAGGATAGATTGCATTTCTCGTTCAATCACCCGAGTTCCTTTGATTGCAAAGTAAACGTTGTTGGTGAACAGGAGCTCCGTAAGTATAAGAGTCGTTTCGATATACCGGATAGTGTGACTCTGATGTTGCCCAATGAACGAGCGGCATGGAATCCTCCACAAAATGCGGTCGCCATCTATGGCTCAATGCTCAACTGTGGGGTAACACTTCCACTCCAGGCCTTTATTGCCAGATTTCTTGCGGATGCCAAGATAGCACCCGCCCAACTTGCCCCTAATAGTTATAGGATTTTGATGTGCTTATGCTTGATATGGAAGCTGAAGGGCTATGAACCCCCTACTCCCCGTGAGATTCGCCATTTCTACACTTAGAGACATTCGGGTAATGGTGGAACTTATTTCCTTCTCTCTTCTGCCATAGAAACTTGGATTCCCTAGGGTGCGGTAAATCCGGGGTAGGTGGAGGTTTCAGGTGATGAGAAGAAGAAGGGTTTCATTTGGGGTCTACCTTCTTCAAATAAGCGATGGAAGAATAGTTGGTTCTTAGTCAATGGTGAGTGGGGCCGAAATGTTTCTGCTAGTTCTCGCCGGAATCTTATGGCGAGTAGAGTCCCTCGTCATTTTACTTCGCCTGATCTTTGGTCGAAAATGTCACCTGTTTTGTTAGATGACGAGATTTCTCGTCTTGCTGTGGTTGCGGTGATTCCTTTAGCCAAAAGAGGTTTGCCGTTCCTCCTGGATGAGGAAAAAATGATTACTCAATAGCTTTTCTCGTGCTTACCCGCCAGGCTTCCTCGCCGTGAGTACTAGTTCATTTTCTTCTCAGTTTTTATTTTAGTTTGTTTGTGGGTAACACTTTGTTTTTCCTTGCAGTGAATGAGTTTGATGCAGTTTGTGATGCGCAAGCCCGTGCGGTGAAGAATTTTGCTACTGCTAACCAGAGACAAGTTGTTGGGTTAGCTAAGGAAGGAGTCGCTGCTATAGATGGCGACGATTCTCAGGGAAGCGACGAAGTTAGTGGCGGCCTTGGGATAGATGATGTTTCTGACCCTTTACCTAAACGCCAAGAAGATGCTGCGAGGAGTGTGCCCTAACGCAAGGAGAAATAGAAAGTTGGTGCTTCTGGATCTGGCGAGGATATCCCTATCTTTGACGCGGGTGTCCCGGAGGCTCCTGTAGATCCGGCGAGCAACTTAACCCCCAGGGTCGGCCAGAGCAAGCGTCCAGCTGAGGGCTCCCTCGATAATACTATTCGACCTCCCAAACGAGCATCTAGGGTTGTTCAATACATGGTTTCGTCGGACGAAGAAAGTAATGATGAGCTTGTGTTCACCGAAACTGTTTTAACAGATAATGTTGTACTTGAGGCTCTTGCTGAGGGAGTTACTGTTGCGGTCCCTTCACACATTGAGGAGGTTGTTAAATTGAATATTTATGTTTCTACTTCTCCTAAGTCGACTTCTTATCCGGCGGTTGTAAGTGAGCCAAAAATTTCTTCTACTGGTCGGCCAGGGCCATCAAAACAACCGGGGGCGTCCGTGCCTCCTTCAGGTCCGGGTGTTGCTCGTGAGGCTCCCCCTACGGGTTCAACTGAGGCTGGTGAAGGATCCGGTTTTGTTTCTCTTTCGAACTTCTCGGCCACCGAAATTTGTTCACACTTGATTCATCACGACGTTTATATTGGTGAAGGTTGGGAGCATGTGAAGGATAAATCATGTAATAAGAAGATGGAATTCTTCTTCAACTGCCATTCTCTGGTAGGTCTTTACGGTACCTGTTAATATCCTTGTTTGTGCGTTTGTTTCCTGATTTTCATGTCTTCTTTTCAGATGATGTCTGAGATGGCGGACAATTATAGGCTCGAGAACGCAGTTTCCAGGGAGAATAGACACCTGCAAGAACAAGCTTCTATTTTGGCGGCTGAGAAGCTTTTTGCTGAGAAATCTTATGTTCAGCAGCTTGCTCAATTAAGGGATTCTGTTGATGGGTTCTTGTCTACTCAGTTGGCTGCTGAGGAAAAATTATCTGCTGCTGTGGAGGAAATCCGTTCGCTGAAGCAACAACTGTCTGCGAGTCAGGATTCGCTCGCAGCACGCTTTGAAGCTGAGAAGTTTTCTGAAAAGGCTAGAGAGAGGGCTGAGCGTGAGTCGCAGGATCTGCAGAATCATTTGTCCTCTAAGGATGCCATCTTCGGGGATTTGAAGGCTAAGCTAGAAGTCCAGGCAATGGATAGATTTAAGAGGTCTTCTACCTATGATGCGCCTCTCTTGTGCGAATTCGAACGCAGCATGAGGCAATCGAAGAAGTTCTTTGCGATGAATGATCACTCGAATGAGAAGGCCTTAAGGCATTTCGATAAATCCCTTCAGCTGCACATGGACACTACGGTAGGTTTTGTCAAGGATCAAATAAAGCGATGGAAAGCTCATTGTCGTTATACAAGAACTGAGCCTCATCCGATGCATTTGGAGGTCCCTACTAAGCGCGCGTTCAACACTTACTACTCTGGCAGGAAGGGTAGTTTGACCAGTTCCGGTGACGAGCCCAACTTAGGCCCTGTCTTTGGTCAGGACTATGGGCCCTTCATGCCAGAGGGGGATGAGGAGATAGTTTGGCCTTCAAAGGATGAAATGGACGATGAGGAAGATAGTGAAGGTGCCCCAGCGGCCACTTGAGATGTATATTCTGTTCTTGTACTTACCTGCAAACAATGTTTATATAATCTATGATTTTTACCTTTGATTTATTGCACTTGACTTTTAGTTCGGTTATGTGGTTTTGTTCACACTTCCTTGGTTGCTGTCGAATATTTAAGCCCATTGTTTTTTCTTTTTGTTCAGCTATTGTTGCTGACTATTGGGTT
Organism: Acer saccharum; assembly: GCA_030490815.1. Lineage (NCBI taxonomy): Eukaryota > Viridiplantae > Streptophyta > Magnoliopsida > Sapindales > Sapindaceae > Acer > Acer saccharum. The sequence continues at coordinate 25,368,208 of CM059876.1, forward strand.
TAAATTAGAAACCTTAGTTGTGTAGCTATCATGGCTGAATTTTTAATCTGGGCTCAGAGCCTTTTTATTATTCAACTGCCATTGCTGGGTTTTCGATTTAACTTGATGCTCGTCCGGACGTATCCGGCTGTTGATCGCGCTGCAAATGTTCACATTTAGCGCTCTCATTTCCTATCTTTTGTATTCGTTTCTTGGGTAAAATAGGGATTTTAATGGTTTAAATAAGTGTTTCAGGAAAATAGAGGAATTCAGGGGTATTTTGGTCATTTTGGAGAAATAGGGGCTAAAATGTAATATTCTAGAGAAGATTGAAGATTCTGTAATTAAGGAAGAGATCAGGGGTGCAAACGGTAAATTGCCAGCCAGCACAAACGTCAGCGCGCCACATTAGCAGCAGAACGGCAGCGTTTTGGGTAAGGGCACGTCAGCATGATGCAGCGATGACGTCATGGCGTCTTCTTTAGCCAGCCGGGTCGACCGGACGACTCGCGAACCAGGTTCGACCCGGTCCATACCCGGTCGTGACCCGGACTTTACCCGACCGTTTTTGACTGTTTTTCGATGTTTTTTCTGGCCAAACTCTGCCCAGATCACCAGCTAAGCTTCCTCCGGTCACGATTGACCCATTTTGGGCCTTCCATGCACAAGTTTTCTCTCTCCTCCAACAAGCCAAACCTCCATGGCCACCAAGCTTCAAGGTCAATTTCAGCGGCTTTGTTCTCGCCAATCCAAACGTTCCAAACTCGCCAAAAGACGGCGGTTTCATGCAGCGGGAAAGTGCTCGCCGTCCAGAACGTACAAGCTCGCGGCCAACCTCCAAAAATGCCCGGCTACTTCGTGCGGTGGGCAAGAACCCATGAGCTTGGCGTTTTGAACCCGCCAACTTGACCGACCTTGGAGATATTTCGGCCAAATGCTCTCCAAAACCTTCCCTATATATATATTCTCCTTTCCTAACCCTAAAACACATCCCTAATATCCAAAATTATCACCTACTCACACAATTCACCTACAAATCACATACTTACACAAATTAATCACACATCTAGCTTAGAATTACACCCAAACCAACCTCTCACTCTCAACACCTCTTGGCTCCAAGCTTTGGAAGAATAAGGAGAAGCCTAGCTAGCTTGAAGACTTCTCAAGAGATTGGGTTGTTTTCTTTATCTCTTTTGTTTTACTTTAGCTTGTTGTTATTGTTGTTGTAATTTTACTACATGTTGATGTTGGGAATATTGGTGGGATTGTAATATTATTCATATTTTGGTTGATTAGTATATTTGCTTGAGCTTAATAGATGCATGTTAATTGATTAACCAATTAATTGATATGTAATATGATTTAGACTATTTGAGAAATCAATAGCATGCATGGATGATTATTTGTGTATGTGTCTAATCCTAAGTTAGATTGGTTAATACCAATTATGTAAGCTTATTGCTATCAACTAGATAGTGGATTTATTGCATGAACTCATTTCCTAACATTTCCATGCATTTACCACCTCACAACTACACCCTCCCCTAACCATGCATGAGTGTAGTTGGTCAGTAGTTTAGTTTAGTTTAGTTTAGTTAATTAGTGTTAATTAGTTAATTAATTTGGTAAGCTTGTTAGTTTAGTTAGTTTAGTTAATTTAATTAGTTAATGTTAATTTAGTTGTAGTTTAATTATTGCCATCTTAGTTAATTTTAGTGTAATCTTTGATTAGTTAGTTTAATTTGTTAGTGACCATCCCCTTTTACTTTTATTGCATGTTAATAGTGTAAATAATAATATATATAAATAGTGTGCCTATAACATAGACGTAGAACCGATTTACGTGTAACTCCTCTCCCTGTGGAACGAACCGTACTTGCTGCTACGCAATCTTAACGATCCGTGCACTTGCGGATAAACACGACCACGCCCCATTATTTACGATAGTTTATAGAACTATCCTGTGGCACATCAAGTTTATGGCGCCGTTGGGGACATTTTATTAGAACAATTTCGGGCATGTCAGCTGTACATCGAATTTTAGCGTGTTGCTGAATTATGTTTTCCAGCGAACACTTATTATTCAGCTACTGTTGTTGAGTTTTTGGTTCAACTTGAAGCTCGTTCGGACATATCCGGCTGTACATCGAATTTTAGCATGTTGCTGAATTATGTTTTCCAGCGAGCACTTATTATTCAGTGCGTGCCCAGTGTTTGTCAGGACGTATCCGACCATACACCAAGTTTCCTCGAGCATACTATTGGGACGTCTCCCGCTTTTGCTCTTTTTTTTTATTTGCTAGCTCATTCGACCCCCAGCGTTTTTCTTAGAAGACATTTCCGTACGCTTTTGGTTGGTCGCTTTACATGCATTTCTAAAGGTCATGTCTGACCAATGGTGGCGACCACCAATTGGTTTTTATAATATGTTACTCAGGCTGCGGTAAGGTTTTCGTCCTTAACCTGCTTTGGTTCGGGATCATCTTGCTCGCCTTTTGTGTTGCTGAGAGTTTTACACTCGTCTTTATGCAACGGCGAATGAATCAAGTGATTGTTCTACGTAACGACAAGCACATTAGTAGTTGATTACTTCGACAGCTTACGATATCGTGAATTCATAGTAATAAATTACTCTTTATTGAATATTTCCTGCAATTTTGACAATAAAAAAGGGAAACAAAAACTACTAAAACTGAAAAATACTAAAAAGGGAGAACACGAAAATAAATTCTAAGGGAGGGGAAGAAATCAAGGGTAGTATATCTTCAGGTATTGTGCATTGCATGGTCGAGGGAGTTCGCTAGAGCCCATCCAAGTAATGTGGTATGCTCTATGGCCTGCTATGCCTGTAATATGATAAGGCCCTTCCCATTTATCTGCGAGTGATTCTGCAGCTTTGTCTTTAGTTCCCGGGGCCACTCTTTTCAACACTAGGTCGCCAAGCGCGAACCTTCTTTCATGCACATGTGAATTGTAGTATCTTGCTGCCTTTTGTTGATAGGCAACATTCCTTATTTGAGTGTGTTCCTTTCTTTCTTCCAACTCATCCAACCCGAACTTTAGCATATCAATATTGAGTTTTGGCTGGAAGAGTCGTACTCTTGGTGAGGAGAAAGCTGTTTCCACAAGGATGACGGCTTCAGCTCCGAAAGCCATGGAATAGGGGGTCTTGCCTGTTGAGTTCCTCTCTGTGGTTCGATATGCTCATAATACCTGTGGTAATTTTTCTGCCCAGCTACCTTTCTTCACAACCAACTTGGCTTTCAAGTTATGCTTTATAATCTTGTTCACTACTTCAGTCTGACCATTTGTTTGTGGATGCGCCGGAGACGCATAATAGTTGTTGATCCCATATTTGTCACACAATTCCCTGAATTTCTTATTGTCGAATTGGGTGCCATTATCGGTGATTATGGTGTTTGGGATCCCGAACCTGTACAGGATGTTTTTCTTCACAAAACTGATGGTGTTCGCTTCTGTTATGTGTACCAATGGTTCGGCTTCTACCCACTTTGTAAAATAATCCACGGCTACAATGGCATGTTTTGCTCCTTCAGGTGCTGTTGGCATTGGGTTGATTAGGTCAATTCCCCATATGGCGAATGGCCAAGGAGAAGTAATGCTTTGCAAGCGTTTAGGTGGTTGGCGAATGTTGTTTGCAATTTTCTGACACACCTCACACTTCGTTGCTATCCTTTTTGCATCGGCGAACAGCGTCGGCCAGTAGAAACCTTGACTTAATGTTTTATGGGCTAAGCTGATACCCCCAGCATGGTTTCCACAGTTTCCGCTATGTATGCTCTTCAGAATCCCTTCTGCTTCTTCAGGTTCGACACACCTCTGCAATACTCTTGAATAGCCCCTCTTGTATAGTTCTCCACTGAGAACTGAATATCTTGTAGCTATGTATTTCAATCATTTTGCTTCTAATGGATCACTCGGGAGGATGTCATTGACAAGGTGTTTTTTGATTGGTGTCATCCAGTTATCTGTCTCACTGCTGATTGCCCCGATTTCCATTTGCTCGGTTATGCTCGGCTGTAGTAGGTGGATCATGGGGATGGTTCTGGGCTAGATGTTGATAGTGGCGGACGCTAATTTGGCCAAGGCGTCGGCCTGCTCATTTTCTTCTCTAGGGATCTGAACGATCTTGTATTCTTTGAACCTTCCCAGTAATCCTCTCGCCAATTTCAGGTAAGCGATCATGCGGTCGTCTCTCGCCTGATACTCATCTAGCACTTGGTTGACAATGACTTGGGAGTCGCTGAAAATTTCTACTTCGTCAGCTCCTAAAGCTGTGCAAACTCTCAATCCCACTATAAGTGCTTCATATTCGGCTTGATTGTTAGTGGTTTTGAAATCAAAACGCAAGGCACATTCTATTGAATCTCTTTCTAGGGTTGACACCACTACCTATGCCCCACTGCCATGCGTATTTGATGAGCCATCGACGCGGAGTTGCCATCGGAATTTCTTCTTAGCTTGTTCCACCATCATTTTTGCTACTTCAATGTCTGGCTTGGTGAACTCTACCACAAAATCTGCTACTGAATGGCTCTTGATTGCTGTTCTTGGGAGGTATTCCATGTCATACTCACTTAGTTCGATTGCTCATTTTGTTAGTCTGCCGAATACTTCGGGTTTTTATAGGACCAACTTCAGGGGACAGTTAGTGTACACTCCAATTTTATGAGCCTAGAAGTAGGGTCTCAATTTCCTTACCGCCATTATTAGGGCGAGTGCCATCTTCTCGGCTGGCGAGTACCTTGTTTCAGCTGGTAGTAATGCTTTGCTGGTGTAGTACACTGGTTTTTGAGTTCCTTCTTCTTGCCTTACTAATACAGAGCTGGTAGCTGTTTCTGTGATAGACAAGTACATGTATAATGTTTCTTCGGCTACTGGTTTTGACAGCAGCGGTGCTTGTCCGAGGTATTCTTTCAGGGCTTGGAAAGCCTTTTCACAGTCTTCATTCCACTCGACTCCTTTGCCTTTCTTGATAGCTTTAAAGAATGGTAAGCATCGGTTTGTCGATTTTGCTATGAATCTGTTTAATGACGCCAGACATCCTGTGAGTTTTTAGACGTCTTTCAGGGTCTTCGAAGAAACCATGCTAGCCAATGCTTGGATCTTGTCAGGGTTTACTTCTATTCCTCTCTGATGCATTTGATATCCGAGGAATTTACCGGATGGTACACCGAACACGTATTTTACAGGGTTCAGTTTCATTCCGTACCTGGTTAATACGTCGAAAGTTTCTTTTAAATCATTTACATGCTTGTCAGCTGTGATGCTTTTTGTCAACATGTCGTCGACATATACTTCCATGTTCCTCCCTATTTGTCTGGCGAACATCTTGTTGACCAGACGCTGGTAAGTTGCTCCAGCGTTTTTCAGGCCGAATGACATGACTCTATAGCAGTATAACCCTTGATCTGTGGTGAATGTTGTTTTCTCTTCGTCTGGCTTGTGCATTTTGATTTGGTTATATCCCGAGTATGCATCCATAAAGCTTAACATCTCGTGCCCAGCTGTTGCATCGACCAATTAGTCGATTCTTGGCAGTGGGAAGCTGTCTTTGGGGCAAGCTTTGTTTAGATCGGTGAAGTCTACACACATCCTCCACTGATTATTCTTTTTTTTTTTACAAGGACTACGTTCGCCACCCATTCTGGGTATTTGACCTCTCTAATTGACCCAGCGGCGAGTAACTTGGACACTTCTTCTTTTATTGCTGCACTTCTTTCTGGGTTGAAACTTCTTCTTTTCTACACCACCGGTTTGCTTTTCTCGTCTATGGCCAAGTTGTGTGAGATTACACATCTACTGATTCTTGGCATGTCTTTATGGCTCCATGCGAAGATCTATTTGTATTCCTTCAGTAAGTTTGATACATCCATCTTAACCTGTTCAGCCAACCTTGCCCTTATTTTGACTGTCTTTTCAGGTTCTGTTTCAACTAAAACAATGGACTTGGTGGGCTCTTCCTTTTCTCTGTCCGCTCTGTCTCTTGGATCTAGTTCAAAAGTCTCCGGGTTCTCTTCTTGTACCTCCTTATTAATTTCGAATATGCCCAAGGTTTCTACTCCAGCCTTGTCTTTGAAAATTGATAGGTTGGCACGGCGAGCCATTTCTTGTGATCCCTTAAGTTCTTCGACTCCAAACTCGGTTGGGAACTTTACCTTTAGCGCATGAGTTGAAGTGATTGCTCGGGCCTTGTTTAGGAATGGGCGGCCGAGTAAAGCATTGTATGGCCAGTTGTAAATGTCGACGACAACAAAGTCTACTAGGATTGTTCACCAACATGGCACCATTCCAAACCTTACGGGTAACTTCACGGTTCTCAAGGATCTCACTTCTGCGCCTCCGAAACCTTTCAGTGGTACATGGAAAGGCACTAAATCTTTTCTGTCTAGTCGCAGCTCGTCACATAGTCTAGCACTTAAAATATCAACCGAACTCCCATTGTCTATCATTACTCGGAAGACATCCCTGTGGGCTATTTGGACCCCCACCACGATTGCATCGTTTGGCTTCGCATCAATTCCTTCTGAGTCTCCTGCTGTGAATGTTATGAGGTCATGTCATTCTCTTCCCTTCTTGGGGTTCTTCTGCACAAAATTTATCTCCATATCCTTGCTCTCGTACATTACTTCCTGGACTTCTGACATCCTCTCTCTATTACTTTTGCTGGTATGAGGTCCACCAAAGATTGTGTTTATTGTGGCATTTGGACTGCTTCTTCTCGGGCTTTTTCTTTCTTACCCACTTCCTTGTCGGCTATCTTGTCAACCACCATGTTTGTCTCCCTTCAAAGTGAAGTCTTTAAGGTGTCCGTCTCTGATTAGGCTTTCAATGTGATTGCGTAGTTGGAAACACTTTGAGGTGTCGTGCCAGTGATCCTTATGGAATCGGCAGTATTTTGTTGTGTCCCTTCGGACATTGGCTGACTGTTATCGTGGATATTTGGCGAGCCCTGGTCCTCCACCACAGAAAGTATGTCCTCTTGATCGCCTGTTAAAGGAGTGTAGTTGCTATACCTTCCCCGGAACCTACTAGTTTGGTTGCTTCCTCTACTTTCCCTTGATTGGCCCTTTTGACTTTTTTCGTCTTTTTGGCGGTCACGCGACTGCACTTTATTGCCATCCCTGTGCTCTGATTTCACGTCAGGCTTATGACTATGTACGTAGCTGCCCCACTGTGCCACTTTTTCCTCTTCTGCCAATGCATAGTCGCCAGCTATGTCCATCATCTCTTCGTAAGTTTTTGGTCGGTCTCTTCGCAAGTCAAAGGATAGTCGACCACTTTGTAACCCATTAGTGAAAGCAGCGATGACGGCTACATCACTAGCATCTTCAATTTGAGCGACCTCCTTTCCAAATCTTACTAGGTATTTCTTGAGCGACTCGTTACTTTCTTGCTTCAAATTTGACAGGTGGGCGAATTACTTTCTTCTTTGCACACTTCCCATGAACTGTCTTATGAATGCTTTGCTGAGACTCGAAAAACTGTTGATGCTCTTGGGTGGGAGTCGTCCAAACCATCTGGAAGCGAGGTTGCCGAATGTCTGTGGGAATGTTAGGCACAACAGTCCGTCATTGGATGAATATTGGGCCATGACATTACGAAATCGACGAACATGCTCTTTTGGGTCTCTATTCTCTTTGTATTGTTCAATGGTCGGCATTCTAAATCTCTCTGGAAATTGGGTGCGAGCGATATGGTCAATGAATGGGCAATCTGATTCATCATCTGAAGAAATATTTGACCATATCTTCGAGCCATTGCTGAGACCTTCCTTGATAGCTCTTGTAAGGTGACATCTCGTTGACCAGTTAGTTCTCCCGCCGGGTCGAGCCGACTCTTGATCATCATTCTTTTATAGTCTTCTTTATCATCTATGCTCATACTAGTTCTTTGATCATCTGTGCTCTCAGATCTTCTTTGTCGAGCTCTCTTTGATCGCAATCCTCATCTCGGTTGAGGACTTTTATCTTCAAATGAGATAGAACGGTGTCTTCGCCGGCTCCTTTGGTGTGTGTCATCAGAGGTTATCCCATGAGTTCGCTCACGGTCTCGCCTCTCCAAAGATTGCTCGTTCAGTACACCTTTTCCTTTCTTTTGTTTTCTTTGTTCAAAGGCTTCAGGATGGTCTTAGGGTGTCTCCTCCATGGATGGTCTTGTTTGAGCATCTGGGTTGCAACATGAACTTCCGACCGCAGTCTTCCTGGTGGCGGGTTTCTAGGTGTGGTTATCAACTTATAGGGAGAAGAGACTCCCAGGCTTATGGGAAGTGAAAGCCCTATTTTGTTAGCTTCGCTAACCAGATTCATCAATGCAGTTTGAAAGTGTTGTAAAGTCCCTAGATCGGCTGTCCTGGTTCCTGGCGTTGCTGCCGATTGTTCCCCAACCATCACTACTCCATCTCTTGTTGTTGCGGCTACTTCAACAACCTGATCTCCGCTGGAATTACCATCCTTATCGCTGTTGTTGCTCATGTCTTATGTCTGTTCGTGAGGGTTCTTTGAAGTTTTTGTTCAATACCCCTTTCTTCTAGTGCCAATTGTTGACGGTAAAATCTGGATTACCACGTGCTCAACAATTATGTCAAATTAAATAAAAATAAAAGAATACTCAATGCATGCAAGAGACAAATATTACATGGAAAACCCTTGAATGGGAAAAAACCACAGCGCCCCAGAGGGCAGGAAGATAATACTATGACTTATTGCTTTGTTACACGCTCAGATCTCTCACACAATTCCTCTTTTTCTCTCTCTAGGTTTTCGAACCCCTTTCTCGTGGAATAGGTGGTTCTATTTATACATGATAACTAGGGTTCCTCTTAGTTTTGCCGTGTTGGTAGTGGGACTCCTTCTTTGACTTTTGTTGGGAATCTGAGGTTGTAACGGATTAGGATTTGTTTCCTATTTGGACTTCTTTTGGTCGAGATCAGCTTACTCTTCTCCTTAAGGCGTAATGTCTCTTAAGTCCTTCCTCTTGGATTGTCAGGAATCTGTTGGGTTGGGGATTTTGTCCGTGTTTAGCCGAGTCAGTTTGCGCGGCGACCACCCCCACCCCTTTTAGTTAATTTCCTTCGGCGACCATGTCTCTAGCCTTGGCGAGTAAATATTTGACTTTCGCTAATCTGAACGGCATGGCTTGATTACATGTTGATTGGTCCGTGTTCTCTTTTTGACTCGATCAAAAGGTGACGTGGCAACGTTTATCTCCGTACTCTTTGACTTCTTTGATAACGTGTCTTATTGTCGAATATACACATACAATAGTTTGGTTACTCAAAGTAACGTGTCTAGTTTCGAAAGATTAGTTTTTCAATGGTTTAAATGTTTTTTTCAATGGTTTAAATGTTTTTTTCAAAACTGATCTTTGTATGGTCTTGTGACCATAACATTTTATACAAAGATTCAAATTGAGTTCTGAAAACTTCTGGACAAACTAGACATTCATATCTTTTCAACGGTATATTATTCATAATATTTTATAACCTTTGGATTGGTTTTAGAATCTCCAAAGAGACCACTAAAACAGGGCAACTCTATTTTTGTCTGAATCTGACCTTTGGTCACTCAAATGACAATAACTCTTCCTACTAAAATCCAAATCTTGTTTTTTAAAAAGGAGTAGAAAGTAAATATCCATACCTTTACAATGGTATATTATATGATAGGTTTCGATATCGTTTGGTCATGTTTTAGGGAGCTTGAATCTCAAGCTGCTGCAATGTCACGTCTATTCCAGCAAGTTGGTGCTGTACAGTGGTTGTTTAGGGGCTGTACGAACATCGCCCATCACTATACGAACAACGTTCATCATGCAGACTTACATTCCAGTAAGTCGGCGCTGTATAGGCGCCCTACGTACAACGCCTGTACATCGATTTTTTGCCCATATTTTTTTATAACTTTCCAAAAACGACATAGTTTCACTTAGGGTTGCTATATAAACCCCATATTCTCCTCCATTTGCTCCTAAGCTTCAAAATCCAGATCCTAGTGAGAGAAAGTATTCTCTTAGTGAGAGAAAGCTCCATAAATTGTTCTTGACTCACCAAACCTCAAATCCATACATTCACATATTCATTAATCATCATTGTGGCATGGTTCTTCAAGTTATTATGACTAGGTAAGTTGAAATATTTATAGATTTCATATTGTTCATCTTACTCTAGGTTTAGCATTTATTGAATGCTTTGACTCTATATCTTGAATATATGTTGAATATTTGTTGTATCTGTTCAAAAGAAATAAATTGGTGCTTCATCAAATAGCCCAGATTACAAAAAACTGATTAGATGGCCATATATTTTCAAAATATTATTTTGGAAGATTAGTCCACATACAAACCCAATAATAATTGTAGAGTAGAAGTCATAGAACATATGTATATTAAATATGCACAAAATAAATGTTAGGTTTTTGGTTTATGTTGGCATAAATTCCATATCAAAACAATGTTTTTCTTATAATGATTAGTGGTCTTAGATTAATGATGATTCAAGCTTCAAGAAAGACTTTGCTACTTTTCATGCAAGATTAAAGAGGAATTTGCTACATTGTTCAACAAAAGGTATATTAGACTTCATTCCTCTTACAAGGCTTAGGCACACACACACATAGCATTCATATGTGTACTTGCATTATCGTGTGCAATTTGTATTACACATTCACACACTCATTGAAGTATGCACATGCATTAGATTTAATTTGATAAACTTTGTGAAATTGCATGTTATTGGATTAGCTCTAGGAAATGGCATACATGTGTGACATTGTGTTTATTTGTTTTTGTTTTATTTTTTTGGACTTGAACATGATCTCATATGATTCCTTATTGAGTTCCCATCGTTTCGGTTACTCACTTATTTAGTTTCGAGTCCAAACTAGGAAGCTACGTCACTTTCCGTTCTCTTACAATGGGTTGTCTTCGTCATCGTGTATTAAGTCGAATTCACAACCTTTTGTCAAAGTTTCATAGTCGTCTTTGTGTTTGAGGGAGTCATGGTTCGTAATATGAAGACATATTTGAATTCGCAGTTCGGAGGCCGAAATACGGCTGAAGAACGAAAGAGGAGCACAAGGGAGGCGACAAATGGCCAAAGGCCATTTGAGGGCTCTTCCCGTGAGGGCACGTGAACCTCATGGGAAGACCACCTCTCTGCCCCTGTGAGGCTCACGTGCCTCCATGGGGACAGTAAGGTGGCAGCCCCTCATTGGCCTCCGATTTCCCTCTCTTGGTTTCTTTTCAAAGACCTATCTTCCCTCATATTTCATTACTAAGAAGAAAATTTCAAAATCATAGAGCTGAAATTTTCTCTCCAACTTTCTCATCTTCCAAACACCATAACTTTCTCATTCGGACTCCAAATTGAGTGATTCAAGTTGGAGAATCTTCATAATCAAGTCCCCTACCTTCTCCAAAAGAGTTTGCAGTTGTTTGTTTAGTTTTTATGGTGGTTCTACCCTCAAAACCGAACCAGCTCAGGATTCTAAGGTATTGAACTAATCTTTGAGGTTTCATATTTTTAAACCTTCAATTACCTTGGGTCTTTTTCTTCTATATGTATGTGTTACTATGATGAAAACTATTAAGAAGGATAGCTTCAAATCAAAGCTAATCTAGTCTAATTAGAGACTTGAATGTGAACTAGTTTTCTAGGATTCTAGGTTTTCACATGTTTGAGAGTTGTATTGTGATTAGCTTGATATCTAGGGCTATTTGTGCTTTGATTGAATTATTTCATGATTGATAGCCTTTTCATGTGCTAGGATCCTTTAGTTGAACAAATCTAGGATTAACACATTTGATTTTGTATTTAGAGCTAACTAGGATTTAATTGTTTATTATATATATACTTGCTCTAAATACTTGCTAGAATATTCATTGAATATATTTTGTGATTCTAGCATTTTTGTGTATGTTTCTAATATCTTGAATATGTGCTTCATGTATATGATTTATTCAAGTGTTAGCTTTGTAAATGAAACTATGAGTCACATGTGTTAGGTGTTTCACATGCTCTAGGTTTTAATTCAAGTTTTGTAACTAAACTATTTTTTAAATGAATAAACACTCTGTGTTTTTAGCTCTCTGTAAAAGTATGCTTAGAATGGGATGATTAGAATGAATAGCACACTTTGCTATTTATATGGTCCAGACTCCTATCTGGATGGATTCTGATATTCAAATTTAAATGATATTTAAATTTAATATCCTATTTATCCATTTAACCCTTTATCTGATCAGTTTGAATTTAACCTAATTACCACTTATCTCTGATAATTTAAATTCAAACTATCGGGTGGTTTAATCCATATCAGTAATTATCAATTAATTAACTGATAAATATTGGAACCACTTGAGCGTATTCCAACACACTATGTGTGTATATATATATATATATATATGATTTATCTTATATTTAACTCTCTTTGCCTTTGCCTATCTCATCACAAAAAGGGGTATTATGCAAAATAGGGAGAGTTTTTGCATTGAGGGGGAGCATTTTTGCACTTGCATTGTATGGTTTTGCATTGTTTATTCTTTATTGCAAATGCTCTTATGATTGATCACCTCACATACACTTGTGTTGTGGAAAGTGTGATTGCTATGTTTTTGTAGGGTTTGTTTCTTCTACAAGAGATTGAAGTTATGAAGACTTAGTTTGTTTTTAGCATCTCTTGTATTGTAGAAAAAATTTTGTTGACCATAGCTTATTTTATTGTTTTGAGGATTATTTGTGAATGGTGATTTTTTCACGAAATAACCAAATGAGGAGATTGTAAGTTCCTCAGTTTTTTATTGGCTTATTTCGGTGACAAACCACATTGAGATTGTTATGTAATAAGTAGCTTAAGGTCTTATATGGTGATCGTCAATGGCAAGCTTCTAGGCATCCTAAAGAGCTTCAAGGAGGTAGTCACTTGTTCTTGACTTCTTGAAAAGAATAGTTGCACACACACACTAACATGCATTTCCATTACCCCTTACATTTGTGTTTCCTTAATCATGCATTGCATTTCATCATGTGATCTCTTGTTGTGTGCATGTTGTTTAATATGTGTTAGACATGGTTTGGTTATTTGGAGCAATGTGTTTAGTTTCGAAAGATTGGTTTTTCAATGGTTTAAATATTTTTCCAAAACTGACCTTTATATGTTGTTGTGACCATAACATTTTATACAAAGATTCAAATTGAGTTTTGAAAAATTCTGGACAAACTAGACACTCATATTGTATATTATTCATATTATTGCATGACCGTTTGGATTGGTTTTGAAATCTCCAAAGAGACCACTAAAACGAGGCAACTTTGTTTTTGTTTGAATCTGACCTTTATTCACTCGAATGACCATAACTCTTTTATTGAAATCCAAATCTTGTTTTGTAAAAAGGAGTAGAAAGTAGACATCCGTTCCTTTCCAACGGTATATTATACGATAGGTTTCGACATCGTTTGGTTATGTTTTGGGGCGCTCGAATCTTGATCTGTTGCGTTGTCGCGTCTATTCCAACAAGTTGGCACTATACGAACAACGCCCATTGCTATAAGAACAACACCCATTGTGCAAACTTACATTCCAGTAAGTCGGCGCTGTACAGACGCCCTACGTATAGCTCCTGTACATCGACTTTTTGCCCAGTTTTTTTTATAACTTTCCCAAAATGACATAGTTTCACTTAGGGTTGCTATATAAACCCCATATCCTCCTCCATTCATTCTTGAGCTTCAAAATCCAAATCCTAGTGAGAGAAAGTGTTCCCTTAGTGAGAGAAAGCTCCATAAATTGTTCTTAACTCACCAAACCTAAAATCCATGCATTTACATCCTCATTAATCATCATTGTGGCATAGTTCTTTAAGTTCTTATGACTAGGTAAGTTAAAATATTTATAGATTTCATTTATTGTTCATCTTACTCAAGGTTTAGCATTTATTGTTTTATTAAATGTGTAAATAACTAAATACTCGAGGCGTGTTATCAATTATATTAATCTAGAGGGGGGGTGAATAGATTTTAGTTATTATTACCCAATTTTCGCATACAAGTCAATATTACGAAAATGACCCTACTAGTCAAAAATACAAGCAAGTGTAATATAGTGCGGAATTAAAAATGACACTTGATGTATACGTGGAAACCCAACCATTGGGAAAAACCACGGGCTGTATAGTGCGCCACACTCGGAACTCGAAATCACTAATTGAAATGAAGTTTACAACCTATGTAGACCTCGTCTAACAATCCGGTCTGTAACCCCTCACTTCTACCCTGCGGGCCTTTATTAGCAACACTATTCCAATTTGCTTGAGGCCTAAGCACTCTTAGCCTCAAGTCTTAATTCTCTAAGAAGAGATTATGCAACCTATGTGAATATGTATGAATATTCAAATAACAAACAAGGCTAGGGAACCTTAGATGCTTATCTAGGATGATGATATATTCAATTAAAATCAATCCTAGATATCAAGTGCTAAATGACATGTCATAATAGCTTAGATAAACATAGATTATAAAAACCTAGATATCTATCACAATACAACACTCAATCAATTCATCACAATTAATTCTCTAATCTTGTATTTATCATATGATCAAAACATACAAGTAAAATAAAGAGAATAGCTTGATAATAAAAATAATCAAGTAAGATGAACTTAATCAAAATCTTACCAAGCAAGTTGTGATGATGCAAATCCAATCATGGATGCATTCTATATAGTAATAGAAGATGCAATATGAAATATGATGCAAAAGGGATTTGATTTGAGTGGTTAAAGGAGAGTTCTTTGATGATTTTTCACTTGAAAAATGTTCTAAGGAAAATATATGATATTTTTGACTCTCTTAGACGACCTAAAATTATAGAAGACTATATATAGGCAACTCTAGTAGAGTGAGGTCGTTTTGAAAAATCACACCAGTTTGTGCGTTGTGCGCTGGTCAGCTTGCGCTGGACGTCCAGCGCACCACCAGCACATAGACCAAATTTCATGGTGTGCTGGTGGGCTGCGCTGGTGGACCAGCGCACGACCAGCGACAGACCACTGGGCGATCTGCGCTGGTGGGCTGCGCTGGTCCGGCGCATGACGACCAGCGCACAGTAGAGCCCACTCCTTTGAACCCAAAAACACATGCAAGGGTAAAAAGGTAAAACAAGATGCATCCTAAAAGCCTATTATGGTATGACATTAAAGACACAAGATGCAATCAATACTTATGCAAGAAGAGATGATATATGATCATGAATGCACATAATAACAACACATACACAACATACAAGAAAATGAATTAAGCATGAGATGTGAGTGTGTGTGTGCAACTAATCTCTTCAAAGCAAATTAAGCACATAGAAATTTACCTTTGGTGCTTATCAACCTTGAGGACATGAGAGGGTCTTGAGCTTGAATATCAATCACTTAATCTACCCTTACATATAATCCCTAACACGTGGTTTGTCCACGAAATAAGCCAATTAAAATATGGGAATCCTTACAAAATGCTTTAACTCTATATCTTGAATATATGTTGAATATAAGATTGAATATTTGTTGAATATTTCGTGAGTCATTTTATTGTTGATTGAGATTGTTTGTGATAGCTATGATTGTATGTCGTTTTTTTCCATCTAGCTAGGTCTTCATGATTTATCATTTAGACATTGATAATTAGGATTTATTGTCTTGTAACTTTAAATTCCTAATTAAGCATATAGTGTTGTCTAGTATTAACAATAATTAATAAGAATTATTCATAATATATAACTGATTAACGATCTTAAATAGACTACACATTTCATATTATATATTCATATTATGTAATTAGTAGGGATATGATTTATAATATAATATATCATTTTTACATAATAAGTACAGACTCTTCATATATATTATAACTAATTAACAACATTAACTATGACACTTAATTATATATGTAATGGGAAGATTTGGTCTCAAATTCTCCTTTATATATATATATATATATATATATAACTAATTAACAACATTAACTATGACACTTAATTATATATAATAATATATGATTAAATATATTCCTATTACTTCCTATTAAACCAATTAATTTTCATATAAATTATTTCCTAGATATTTGAATAGCAAAAATTAATTAAGGGAGGTGTATTGGATTGAGATTTTAATAGATAATTTTGAGGTGCAAGGATTTTATGGATTTGTAAGACTATTAGGATTATTGGGATTGTTAGGATTATACTTTTAAGATTATTAGGATTATATGCACTAGACATTTAGGCTTCTGAAATAGTCTTTAGACTTTATTTATAGAATATTAAGATTATCTAGACTTTATTTCAAGATTTTTTGGACTTTTAAAAATATGGACTTTCAAGAGTCAATTGTAGTATTCAATTTTCTCCCTAAGTTCCAGTGCTCTATAATCTTGTGAGGGCAGTCACTAAATAACAAAAATTGAATGAGAAACATGTATAAGCTATAAAGATAAGTAATAAAATTTTAAAATACCACCAACTAACACATAACCTTTGGCTGGTTCATATGGTGCAGAAAATGTCACCATATGAAATAAATATAATAACCAACAACCCATCCCACACTACCTCACTAGAAATGACATGAAATAGGGAAAAAAAAATAGCTTGAACATTGAAGTATTTCCGTTCGGCTTGTTGGACTTCATTAATTCATATGTTATCAAAATCCAACATTCACTACTCTTTAATCTTTTTTTTTTTCCTCCTCTAGTGGTGTGTACAGTGTATGTCCTCCCTTTCATGTTAGTAATAGATGATTCAAGTCCGAAGGGATGAGTTGATATACAGACTATGCATGCATTGGTTAAATTTGGAGGGTCGGGGCATGACAAGAATTTTTTTAATATAAATGTAAATAACAAAACAATTGATATATAAGAAAATAACTAGTGCTTGCTCTCAACAGGTTTCGGCATACCCTTCCGTTATCGGATTAAAAAAAAAACATGTATGTAAATTTTATAGAAGCATGGTTTTATGCGAGGCTCATATTTTTTTTAACTCGCTTAGGCAATAAATCAATAGAAATGGTGACCATCTTCTTTTGTCTTTGAACTCAATCTACACGAAGGGCGATGTTATTAGTAATGGACCAGCTCTTTTTATCAGGTATATATATATTAAAAAAAAAATCAACTTCCTCTTTATCTTTACCTTTTGCCAAATCCATCTTTTATAGATGTAGATAAAGCATTTGATCAATTTTTACTAGTTGTCCTAATGATTTTAGATACCGGTGGTGGTGGTGAGATCATGAAGATCTAGCATAAAACTATTTTTAACTCACAGAGTCATTTTATCAATCATTTGGTACTCGACTTTCAAGTGTAGTTTTATGCTGTCTTTTGCATGTTTGGCCACCACATTTATTCTATACCAATACACCCACCAAATATCTAAAATCAAATAATAAAAAGTCCGGAAAGTATTGAGGGAGAAGGCAAGACAATTTTGGGTTCAAGCTATTTATACTTATCACTAAAAAGTTTGGAAAATCTATTTTGTCATGAAATCCTAAAAATCTTGATCTCAATACAATACCAACAGACAATTTACTGCCTCTTGAAAGTCTAGATCCAATACCATAAGACAATATGGATTTTTAAAAAAAATCTTAGAAGTCTTGATCGAATACCACCAAACTTATCTAACTTGTTAAAAAGTCTCAATCCAATACTATCAGACTTTTACTTCCCAAAATTATCTAATAAAATCTTGAACCAATACACCCCCCTAAGATTCCAATTCTTTTTTAACTAATTTTTTATAACCTCTTCTGCGTAATAGACATTAAGGAAATTAAAAGAACATTTTATTTCAACCAACCAAGGAAACATGAGACATCACCAATCAATTATTTTAAATAGATAGAATATGAGCAAAAGGATATCAATTTAAAGTACTGACCATAAGAGTAGACGTCGAGCAAAAACTTCTTCGAGAAACCATAACTCACCTGCTCACTACTTCAACAACGGTCCACATCTTGGAATCCTCAATCAAAATCCATTCAAATAAGACGGTCGTCAAGAATTGTTCCACTTATATATTTAACAGCATCCTCTACATCTTTTCTAGAATAGAATCTGACAGGCAGTTACAAAGAAATCAACTTTGATCGAAATGAATTACACTACATCAAAAACCCTATCCCAGAAATAATTTTACATTCATATTCATGAGAACTCTCAGTGAATTTTAATCAATTTTGACAAATTTTAATTATGAAAACATCTATAAAATACACTCATGATTTATTTTTTCAGTGCTAAAATTATTACTATTATATTTTTATGTTTCACAGTTTCATTTTTGTTTTAAAATATTAAATATTCACAAAATTAGAAAAAAATAGTTCTAGCTTTTTTTTTTTTTTTGGTTTGAATTTAGTGTTTAAAATTTTTTTCAAACTTTTGTTACAAGTATATTTCATTTTTTTTTTGTTACACATATATTTTATTATTTTATTATATATGAAAAACAATCCTATCAAAAATTTTGAAATCTAGATCACCGAATTTATCTTAATAGTTAAAGAAAAAGAATATCATAATTGATTTTTCACTGGCTAGTTTGATATTGTTTTTGAAAAGTTAAAATCAGCTTATTTTATAATTTTGACATAAAAAGATATTTGGTAAAACTTTCAAAAGTAATTAATTGATAGTCTGACAAGTTTTAACGGTGATTTAGAAAAGTAGGTGGGGGTTACTTTGTGAAAGTTATTATAGAATAATCTATTTCAGCATTTAATGAATATTTTAAAATATCATTATTATCCTTGTGAAATCATGTTAAAATAATTTATATACCTTATTTCATCTCAAAATTAAATATTTTACAATATTGATTTGATTTATAAAATCTTTTAATTTTTTTTTTTTTTTATGGAATTTCTTTTTCTAATTTAAATATTCTATTTAAATATTGATTTAATATATATCATTAATGGAAAAAATGAAGTAGGGTTCTTAAATCATGTATATTTTAGTTATTATAACTAATCTCAACACTTTTACAAAAAAATTACCAAACATATATATATTGTTTTTTGAGCTATATGGTAGTTTAAAAATACAATTAATCAAACATATACTAATTAATTTTATAGTTGATTATTCTTTCAGCACAACTAACAACGATTATTATAAAAGTTACAGTAATACCAAATTAGCCCTTAGACAATCTTCAATTAGTCTCCATTTTGTCAAAATAGAGTTCCATTTCACTCCAATGGCTCTCCAATTCATGTGGATCGAGAAGCATCTAAATGGAGATCCAAAACTCTCTATTTCACTATTTATTTTTTAAAATCTCATTTTACTCTTATATTCATTCTTCAATTACTCTTATATCCTTCTTACATTTTTAACTAAACTAAGTTAATTTATTATAGCTCTTTATTGATAAATGTAATTACTATAAAAATTATACCATTGGAAATATTTTGTTAAGATATTTCAATTGAGTATAATATTGACTATATTTTAATAATCTTAAATTTTTTATTTATTACATTTTTTATTAATCAATGAACTAATAATTATTTTAATAAAAAACAAATATTTTCAAATCATCAATTTGTATATGTAATTAAATATATCATAATAATTAATTCTAATTAATTCAGTAAAATAAAATAACGACATTAACATCTTTAAATTAAAATATTAAAACAAAAAAATAACAAAAAAACGTACATTGAAAATTAAAATAAAACCAATAAAAATAATGATGAAACTTAAAAGTTAGATAAAAAATAAAAAAAATGTTAAAAAATTATATCAAAATAATTACATGTAAAAATAGTTACATGTGACTAGGGATGTCAATGGGGCAGGGAAAACAAATGCCAACCCCGACCCAAACAAAATTATTTACCCCCAAACTCGCTGTTGAAGACCGGGTCGAGGTCGGGGAATTTCTGAGGCAGGTGAGGTGGCCCCAAACCTACCCCGTCCCTCCCTAAGTTTGTATAATAACTAGGTTTTTATTTTTATTTTTTTAATTTTTTTTAACTTAAATAAAAATAGGTTTAAATTAGATAACAAAATTCATAATATTTTTTTTTTATATCTTAATATTACTAATTAAAATAATATATCTTAATTTTTTTATTAAATAGTAATATTTTTAATAAATAAATATTAAGCGGGTTTGGGCGGGGACAACAAATCGCTACCTCACCTCATTTTAGAAATGGGGAGTAGGAATCGATCCTAAACCCGCACCTGAAATTTCCCTTAAGTAGTAGTGAAATATACCTAGAAGGGGGGGGGGGGGGGGGGGGGGGGGGGGGGGGGGGGGGGGGGGGTGAATAGATATAGGCTCCAAATTCTCCCAATTAAAAATTAATGCGGAATATATCAATGAAAATGCACACTTGATTAAATTTGACAAATTAATTGATTTCACTTATACAAGAGTTAATCAATTTACAAGATATGCAATCAATGAAAGAAATGGAAGATAAAGAAAAATAAAAGCAAAAATGAACACAAGTGTTTTAACGTGGTAAAACCTCAATGAGGAAACATCCACGGGTTGATACCATAACCACCGACGAAGCAATCCACTATGTGAAAAAGGACTTACACACTCAAGCTATCACTCATGATATCCGCTCAAGCTATCAACTCCTAATCTACCCTCGGGCTAGTGAATCACCAAGCCTACTTCCTATCCAAGATGTATCCTACACCTCTAGAAAGCAACTTCCTATCCAAGACGCTCAGGTCTCTAGGAAGATTTCTTGCTTGCCTATCCGGATCCTCCCGACCCTAGACAAGACTCCCTTGCTTGATTATCCGAGTCCTCCCGACTCTAATCAAGGCTTCCTTGCTCTATCCACAAAGCTTCACTCACTTTGCTAGAGACTTCAACCTAATGCAAGGCTATGATCTAAAGTGATGCAAGTGATGCAAACACAAACAAATTAAGCTGGATGATCAATCAAGCAAAATGTACATGTTCAATGATAGTCTAGAATATGATTTCAACACACATTCACAAAATTATCTAGAAATCAAGACATGCAAATCAATAAGAACAAAGGTATGAATATTCAATTTATCACACTAAAAACCTAGTTCTTAGATCAAGAAATAGAACCTAGAAAATAATATGAGATACATCATATAATCAATTTCTAGAATCAATTTCACACACAATCAAGTTTAGCACATATATGTTCAAAACAAATCACAAAGCTAAATCTCAATTAACAAATGATCAAACAACCCTAGCAAGTGATCTAACATACTTCTCAACAAATTTCATCAATCAAATAGTAAGAATCAAGAGATGATCAAAGATGAAATTGAAAAAGAAGAAGTTGTAACAAACATACTGACCACGTACTGAATTTGGACCAGCTGAGAAAAATGGCGAAGTCAGCTGCCTCTGGAAATGCTTGAGGTTTGTAGCTCTCTTCGAGACCAACAATTTTGGTTTTTGAATCGATTGATTTCGAGTTCGTATGAGAGAGATATGATCAAAACAAGAAAACTAAAATTGTAGAATTCTGCAGAAAATTTTCAAAGTGTTCTTCAAAATTCTTGAAAGTGTGGAGGGAAGGAGATGGGTTTAAAAGGAGGGAAGAGAGAAATTTTACAAGCGAATCAGAGGATGACACATCACCTCCCCATGGGGGGCGCGTGGGGCCCACGGGAGCAGAGGGCTCCCTTGGCCGTGGGGCCCACGGCCTCCCACACGGGCAGCCCTTGTGGCCACACGTGCTCCCGACTTCTCTCGCGCGCTCCTTCGGTTCTTCAGACCATATCTTGGGCATTCGATCTCCGATTTCGAATCCGTTTTCAGATTACGAACCGTGACTCCCTCACGCATGACCAAGACTACTCAACTTTTAAAAATGGTTGAGAAATCATCTTGGAATCCGATGATGAATTCAACACAACAAATGAGAACGAAAAGTAGCATAGTCAACTTGTTTGGACTCGAAACCTTATGAATGAGTAACCGAAACGACTGGAACTCAATAAGGCATTAAATAAGAACATGTTCAAATCCTAAACACAAAATACACAAACAAATAAACACATATTCACACAAGCATGCTATATCAAAGAGATAGTCACAAAGCATGCAATTTCACAATGTTTGTCAATACAAGATCAATGCATGAGCATACTATGAAGTGTGTGAATGTGTTATACCAAATGTTTGAACCACGATCAAGGGACACACATGTATGAATTGTGTGTGTGTGCGCTAACGCCTTGCAAGAGGATAGAAGTCAAGATTTACCTTTGACGTTTTTCACCTCTTGAAGACGACTTTTGCACTAGATGTTGCTCTTCACTTCTTAAGCTTCCTTTCTTCAAATAATGTCCTAAGCAACAACTAATACAAACATAGGGTGTTTTGCAATGGAATTAAGCCAATACAAATCATAAACCTTTTCGACCCCATTTATTTTGATAAAATACCCCTCATATGGGGCGGGGTGGGGCGGGTCCTTGAGGGTTTAGGTTTTTTTAACGCCCCTAGGTGTGACTAATTATAAAAAAGATTAGAAAATATCATATGAAATAAAAGTGAGTAAATTATTATAAAAAATAATTAATAGAATTATTAAAGAAAGTTTGAAATATTAGTTATAAAGTAAAATAATAATATTTTATTATTTGGAGATCATAAAATGGAGAATGGTTGAAGTAGTAAATTTATGGAAATGGAATATTCCATTTTTAGACCCAAAGAATTTGGATCTTCTGTTGATCTGATTTTTTTTTCCTAACCTCACATAATCTCATGAGAGATAAGCATTGTAATGAATTGATCGTTAAGATATGATTGGTTTTCACAACCAATTTATCAACAAACAATCACATGTAGAGATGCACATTTTTCCCCGGGGCCCCAATTCCTTGCGTCCCTATCCCCATTTAGGGATTTTATTTTTTGGGAAAAAATGGGGAAATAAAAGGGGGGGGGGGGGGGGGGGGGGGGGGGGATGATGTGGATGAAAATCATCCCCAAATTGAAATGGGGATGGGGATAGGGGGACCCCTCCCTATCCCTATTTCCCCATTTTCCCCACAATTATATTGAAATGGGGATGGGGATGGGGATGGGGATGGGGGGAGGTCATTCATGCTCAAGAGAATGTCACTCACAATGTTGCCACAACCTGAGAAAGAGTGGTTCCGAAGATTGATCAGCTTCACCACATTGGAAGCATCAGACTCAACATAGAAAGGCAGCAAGCCACTATCCCTCCCAAATTGGATCCCTTTCAGAATTGCCACCGCATTAGCAGACACAAAATCCAACCCCGAATCTAGAAAAAGGCTGTAGGAAAACTAGACCGCTCCCCTATGATTACGAATCAAAATTCCCAACCCAGTTTTCCTGTTAATCAAATCAGAGACTGCTCGACAATTAATTTTAAACGATCCCAAAACAGGCAGGGACCAAGAGGCAACTAAGGGAATCCGAAGACCATGGGGAGAGATAAGCTTAACATTTCTACTGATATTGTCAGCCAAGAAGGAAGTGCACCAGGCAATGGAACAGAGAACATCAGGCTTCTTGGAACCAAAAAGAAAAGAGTTCCTAACATACCATGTTCTCTAGGCCAAAGTGCAAAGCAAGCAAAAATCCTCACAACTTAACTTTTGAAAACCAGCATAAATGAAATCCATAAAGTTAACAAAATTACCAGAGCAAACCGGGTGAAGCTCCTCCCACTCTCTCCGGTTATGCCTTAACTTCCTGCAATACCAAAGCGCATGAAGAGTGGATTCCTCTTCCAAATTGCAGCGAGGACAGAACACATCCAAATTGATGCCCCTCCTGGCGAGATTGACTCTGGTCGGAATCCAGTTATGCCAAGCCTTCCAGATAAAAATTTTTATTTTCAGAGGGAGGCAGGCTTTCCAAAGAAAATACCACCATCTAGAAGAGCTACTGGACTGAGAAGAACTTGGGTTAATTGTCATTAGACGCCCTGCCCTGTAGCCGCTACTAACAGTGTACTGACCTGAAATATCAAAATGCCAAATTCTTGTGTCTTGATAACTCCCAGAACTGATAGGAATGCTCAAAATTGCCTCAACATCATCTGGAACAAAATTGCTGATGATACGGCTGCAGTCCCAGACACCAGAGGGAGTGATGAGCCCCATCCACAGTAGCATTTATGCCTAAGACCGGCTGAGAGAAAGCTTTAAAACCAGTAGGCCTAGGCAACCACTTGTCCGTATAAATGTGAACCGCAGAACCAGTTCCAATACGCTACCTCAAACCATAATCCAGAATTTGTTTTCCCCAAATGATGCTCTTCCAAACAAAGGAGCTAGAATTAGGGTTTGAGGCCTCCAAGAAGGAGGTATCACGGAAATAGCAACCTTTTAGGACTCTGGCTGTGAGAGAATCCGAATTCTTAAAAATCCTCCAGCCCTGCTTAGCTAGGAGAGCCTTGTTGAAATTTTCCAGATCACGGAAACCCATACCACCTTCCTCCTTCTCAGTACAAAGCTTACTCCATGTGCACCAATGCATTTTGCGCTTCTCAGAAGTGCTACCCCACCAAAACCTAGCACAAAGCCGCTGAATTTCATGAATAAGGCCCTTAGGCAGCTTAAACATTCCCATAGCGTAAGCAAGGAGAGCCTGGATGACGGACTTAATGAGAACATCCTTGCCACCAATAGACAATAATCGTTCCCCCCAGCCTTTCAGCCTGTTCCAAACTTTATCAATGATATTCGCAAAAATGATCCTTTTGCTTCTACCTGTGAAACAAGGCAGGCCTAAATACTGCTCATGGCATTCCACAAACTCAACCCCAACAATAGCAGACAACCTTTCACCCTCTGTTTTCAAAATCGAAGGGCTAACACACAAAGCGGACTTTCCGAAATTTATTTCCTGCCCCGAAGCCTTTCCGTAAGTCTGGAGAATGTTCCGAATGGCCATACAGTTTTGACCATTCGCTCTCAGGAAAACCAGACTATCGTCTGCAAAGAAAAGGTGGGTGATAGACGGACCGTTCATGCTGCATCTGAAACCCTCAATATGCTTATTCCTCTGAGCTTCTTTGAGTAAGCACGAGAGACCCTCAGCACAAATTGAAAGTCCTGGAGGCGTGTTTAATATAAAGGTAGAGGGGGGTGAATAGATTTTAGCTAATTATTACCCAATTTTCGCGTGCATGTCAATTTTACGAAAATACCCCTAGCAAGTCAAATATACATACAAGTGTAATAAGATGCAGAAATAATAAATGACACTTGATGTTTACGTGGAAACCCAACCACTGGGAAAAACCACGGGCTGTTTAAGTGCGCCACACTCGGAACTCGAAATCACTAATTGAAATGAAGTTTACAACCTATGTAGACCTCGTCTAACACTCTGGTCTGTAACCCCTCACTTCTACCCAGCGGGCCTTTATTAGCAACCCTATTCCAATTGCTTATGTGACCACCTGTTCCCGGTGTCTGACCTAATCCCGGTCAATCACATAAGACTTCAATCTCTCAAAAGAGATGCACAACCCTATGTGAATATGTATGAATATTCAATTAACAAACAAGGCTAGGGAACCTTAGATGCTTATCTAGGATGATGATATATTCAATTTAAATCAACCCTAGATATCAATTGCTAAATGACATGTCAAATAGCTTAGCTAATCAAGATTAATTAAAAACCTAATTAGCTATCACAAACAACACTCAATCAATACATCACAAATACTCTCTTTTCTTGTATTTAGCATATGATCTAAAACATACAAGTAATTTAAAAAAGATGGCTTGGTAGTAAAAATATTACAATAAAATGAACTTAATCAAAATCTTACCAAGCAAGTTGTGATGATGCAAACTCATACATGGATGCACTCTATATAGACATAGAAGATGCAATATGAAATTTGATGCATAAAGGATTTGATTTGAGTGGTTAAAGGTGAGTTCTTTGTATTTTTCTTTTCTTGAAAAATATTCTAAGTATGAGATCAGAAAATCAACTCACTTAATTGACCTAAAGTCAAAGTGGCATATATATAGGGTGTCAAGATGAAGTGTGGTCGTTTTGATAAGTGACACCACAATTTTGCCATGGGCGCTCTACGTAGAGCGCTTTGTAGAGCCCCCCTGCTCTGTTCTCGCGAGGAAAACAGAGGGGCGCTCTACGTAGAGCGCTTTGTAGAGCGCCTCCAGAGGGGTCGCTCTACGTAGAGCGCTTTGTATAGCGCCTCTACAGCGCTCGTACAGCGACTGAATTAAATCGATCAGGTCTGTACAGCGCCCAACGGGGGCTGTTCGTAGAGCGCTTTTGTAGAGCGCTTTTGAGAGCGCCCAGTGCAAAAATGCAATCCTAAGTCTAAGCATGACAAGGCAATTGGATATGCAAGATGCAATCAAACTAACATGCAAGAAGAGATGTTAATGAGCATTAAGGCACACAAATAAGACACACAACATACAAGGATTAAACATATGCATGAGTTGTGAGTGTGTGCAACTATCTCTTCAAGACAAGTAAGCACATAGAATTTTACCTTTGGTGCTTATCAACCTTGAGGTCTTGGAAAGGGTCTTGATCTTCAACTAATCACCTAGACTACCCTTACAACCAAACCCCAACATGTGGTTTGACCACGAAATAAGCCAATCAATTAAAGGGAATCCTTACACAAATAATGAAAAGATAAGGGGACATCGGATCCCCCTGCCTGAGCCCTCTGGAAGGGGTGATATTGCCCTGAACCTCCCCATTCAGCATGAAGGAATACTTGACAGAAGAAATGTACCGATGGATTAAATTGACCCAGCTGACTGGGAAACCCAGACGAAGCAACATATGACACACAAAACTCCATTTGACCCTATCAAACGCCTTGGACATATCCAGCTTCAGAGCCAACGAACCATGCTTCCTTTTCCTCCTCTTGATTCGGTGCAAGCACTCAAAACCAACCATGGTGTTGTCTGAAATAAGGCGCCCAGGGATAAATGCGCACTGCTCATCGGAAATCACCTCACCAAGGACATTTCGGAAACGATTACTAATCACCTTGGCTATGATTTTGTATATTACATTACATAGACTAATCGGTCTGTAAGCAGCCATGCAATCCGGCGACAGAGACTTGGGGATTAAGGAAATGATTGTATTATTAATATCTCCCACCGGCTCATCATCGTTCAGAATTTTCAAACAACATTGAGTGATACTTGAACCAATTTTCTCCCAAAATTTGTGATAGAAACCCACCGAAAGACCGTCCGGACCAGGGGCCTTCAAGGGATGCATACCAAAAACAGCCATACGCACATCTGTCGTAGAGAACTTAGTTTCCCAGTATCTCACACTATCCCTAGATAACCTCAACTGCACTGTGGTAGTAATTTGCTCAATATCCTGAATGGTGGGGTCACTGGATGAGAAGATACTAGTGAAATAATCAGAAATAATGTTCACCAGGTCAATTTTGGACTCTTTCCAGCATCCATTTCCGTCTTTTAGACCCACAATACGATTACGAGCCCTTCTGCCCGAGGCCTTAGCGTGAAAGAAACGAGAATTACGATCCCCTTTAGTCATCCAATCCATCTTAGCTCTCTGCCTCCAGTAGTTTTCTTCAGTGGTCAAAGCATCATCAAGACGATATTCCAGACTATGAATAGTATTCCAATTATTGGGCACATCCCCCACATTAGCTGCTTTAAGAGCTTTCCTATGCTGATTGATCTCTCCACGCTGTTGAAACCTCTTCTTAGCAATCCAAGCATCAAGCTTCGTACCACTACTGGAAATCCTGTCTGTAACCTCCTGCAAATTCCCACTACTACCACAATTATCCCAAATCGAATTAATAATCCTCATACAATCTTCATCTTCCGCCCAACAATCTTCGAAGTAAAAACGCCTCCTAGCTGAATTTATAGAGAAATTAGGATTAGACTTATCCGAGAAGTCTAACAGCAGCAGCCGGTGATCCGAACCCCAAAAATCAAGATGCTGGATGGAGAAGTAAGGAAACAAATCTTTCCAGCCTTGGTTGCAAAGGCCTCTGTCAAGTCTTTCAAGGATGTGAGCTGGACCCTCACGTTTGTTGCTCCAAGTAAACTTGGGGCCCCTAAATCCCATGTCTTCCAGCTTACTGTCTTCAACCGATTCCCTGAAGTCAGCCAAGTCTCTCCACCTTTTCACTGAACCACCGAACTTTTCACTATCCTAAAAACTTCATTGAAGTCCCCCATACACACCCAAGGAAGGTTACTCATACTAGACAACCTCTTTAGAAGAGACCAAGAGTGCTTCCGTTGAGCAGGAATAAGGTGCCCATAGAACCCCGTGAACCTCTAGCTCTGCCTCAAACTGTGCCGGATCCGAACATCAATGTGATCTAGAGAATAGGACAAGAGATCCACCGAAGTACCTTCTGCCTAAAACAAACAAAGACCATCAGAACTACCTACACTGTTAACCACCAGTTTACTATTGTAACCAAGCTTGATTTTCCACAGCTCCAACTTTTGATGCTGACACCGAGTTTCCATCAGAAAAATTAATTCCGGTTTCCACTCCTGCTTATGGGTCAGCAAGATATTGAACGCCCGAGCACTACTAAGCCCCCGGGCGTTCCAGTCGAGGATCTTCATTGGACCCGGCGGACCGGTAGAGACCGGTCGGCTGATACATCTTCGAGAACCTGAGACGAAACCTCTGAAAAAGTAACCATCTCCGATTGTAGAACCAATTGTTGCTCGATTTCTTGGGGTTTGTCCTTAGCCTTCTTGGCTTTCATCGCAACAGTGACTAGAGCATTCGCACTTTCAATTGAACCTCACTTGACCTTCTTAGCTACCAAATAAACCACTTCTTCACCTTCGATGGCTCCTCTTTTACCTAAGTTACGAATTACCACCAAATCAGAGATACCACTCTTCTTTCTAGCTTCTCTTTTCCATTTTACAGAGCTTTGGGTTTTTGTTTTCGTAGGGCTAGCTCCAGATTGCTTATGTAAGGTTTATGATTTGTATTGACTTGATTCCATTGCAAAACGCTCTATGTTTGTATTAGTTATTGCTTAAGATGTTCTTTGAAGAAAGGAAGCTTAAAAGATGAAGAAGCAATGTCTAGTGCAAAAGTTGTCTTCAAGAGGTGAAAAGCGTCAAAGGTATATCTTGACTTCCATCCTTTTACAAGGCGTTAGCGCACACACACACAATTCATACATGTGTGTCCCTGCATCGTGGTTAAAAATTTGGTATAACACATTCACACACTTCATAGTATGCTCATGCATTGATCTTGTATTGACAAAAATTGTGAAATTGCATGCTTTGTGACTATCACTTTGATATGGCATGCTTGTGTGAATATGTGTTTATTTGTTTGTGTATTTTGTGTTTAGGAGTTGAACATGTTCTTATTTAATGCCTTATTGAGTTCCGGTCATTTCGGTTACTCATTCATAAGGTTTCAAGTCCAAACAATGTGACTATGCTACTTTTCGTTCTCATTCGTTGAGTTGACTTCATCATCGGTTTCCGAGATGATTTCTCAACCATTTTTCAAAGTTGTGTAGTCATCGTCGTCGTGCGTGAGGGAGTCACGGTTTGTAATCTAAAAATGGATTCAAAATTGGAGTTCGGATACCCAATATATGGGCTGAAGAACCGAAGGAGCGCGCGAGAGAAGTCTGGAGCGCATGTGGCCACAAGGCCTGGCCGTGGGCCCCACGGCCAAGGGAGCCCTCTGCTCCCATGTGGCCCACGCGCCTCCCACAAGGAGGTGACGTGGCACACTTTGATTTGCTCGAAAAATCTCTCTCTCTCCTCCTTTTAAACTCATCTCCTTCCCTCCACACTTGTTAAAGATTTTCAAGAACACTTTCGAATTTTCTGCAGAAATCTTCTACATTTTTGTTTTCTTATTTTGATCATAACTTTCTCATACAAACTCGAAATCAATCGATTCAAAAGCCAAAATTTTTGGTATTGAGAAGAGCTACAAACCTAAGCATTTCCAGAGGCAGCTGACTTCGCCATTTTTCTCAGATGATCAATTTTCAGTCCGAGGTCAAGGTTGTTTGTTCAACTTCTTCTTTTTCAATTTCATCTTTGATCATCTTTTGATTCTTACTATTTGATTGATGAAATTTGTTGAGAAGTATGTTAGATCACATGCTAGGGGTGTTTGATCATTTGTTAATTGAGATTTAGCTTTGTGATATTTTTTGAACATATATGTGCTAAACTTGATTTTGTGTGAAATTGATTCTAGAAAATGAATATATGATATGTCTCATATTATTTTCTAGATTTTATTTCATGATCTAAGAACTAGGTTTTTAGTGTGATAAATTGAATATTCATACCTTTGTTCTTATTAATTTACATGTCTTAATTTCTAGATAATCTTGTGATTGTGTGTTGGAAGCATATTCTAGATTGTCATTGAACATGTACATTTTGCTTGATTGATCATCTAGCTTAATTTGTTTGTGTTTGCATCACTTGCATCACTTTAGATCATAGCCTTGCATAAGGTTGAAGTCTCTAGCAAAGTGAGTGAAGCTTTGTGGATAGAGCAAGGAAGTCTTGATTAGAGTCGGGAGGACTCGGATAATCAAGCAAGGAAGTCTTGTCTAGGGTCGGGAGGATCCGGATAGGCAAGTAAGAAATCTTCCTAGAGATGTGAGCGTCTTGGATAGGAAGTTGCTTTCTAGAGGTGTAGGATACATCTCAGATAGGAAGTAGGCTTGGTGATTCACTAGCCCGAGGGTAGATTAGGAGTTGATAGCTTGAGCGGATATCATGAGTGATAGCTTGAGTGTGTAAGTCCTTTTTCACATAGTGGATTGCTTTGCCGGTGGTTGTGGTATCAACCCGTGGATGTTTCCTCTTTGAGGTTTTACCACGTTTAAAACACTTGTGTTCATTTTTGTTTTTACTTTTCTTTATCTTCCATATCTTTCATTGATTGCATATCTTGTAAATTGATTAACTCTTGTATAAGTGAAATCAATTAATTTGTCAAATATAATCAAGTGTGTAATTTCATTGATATATTCCGCATTATTTTTAAATTGGAAGAATTTAGAGCCTATACCTATTCACCCCCCCTCTAGGTATATTTCACTACTACTTAAGGGAAATTTCATTTGGTATCAGAGCGGGTGTCTAGACGCACTTAGATAGATCCTTTCTTTGTAGTGTTTTGTGTTTTTGTTTGTGATAAATCATGATTAAGGAAGTGTATTCCTATGTGGCTTCTTTTGTTGAACATATTGACTTAGATGAGAAAAAGATCAATGATCTTACTTTTGAAAATGAACGTTTATCCAATGTCAATATGTCCCTCAACAAGAAGTTAGAAAATCATGATCTTGGCTCAAAGGAGTTCAATGAACTTAAAGACAAGATCCTAAGTCTAGATTTGAATCTTAAAGATAGCAATGATAGACTTGGTATCTTGAAGCAAGAAATTGAGCAAAGAGATTGTTCTCTTGTTAATGCTAAGAAACTTGAAAATGTGCTTAAATCCAAACTTAATGAGCATTTAAATCAAGAGAAAAAGTATGAACAATGGCTTGATAAATCACGTAAAGATGTTATGTTTAGTGATGACATAGCGGAAAAATATGCCATTGAACTTAGGATGCTTCGTGAGAAACTTGATGAGGCTAATAGGGTGATTAGCAAGATGTCATCTAGTTCTAATAAAGTTGAAACCCTCATTAAAAGTGGAAAGCATCCATGTGACAAAAGAGGTTTGGGTTATATCAATGAGAAGGAGACTCCTTCATCTAACAAATCTACTTTTGTCAAAGCAAGCATTGAATCAATTGTAGGTACACTCTCTCAAGGTAAAGCTATGAAAGCTACCGGAGATGCCTCTTCATCAACAAGGATGTTCAATGGAAGAACTCAACAACATAAGCATCAAGAAGCAACAACCTCAAATGCAAGAGGTGGAGCATCAAGGGTTGCTCTTCAAAAAGGTAAAATTGTGAGAAGACCAAATGCTATGGAAGCAAATGCGAATGGTAAATTTCTCAAATTTATTCCTATTTGTCATCATTGTAATATGATAGGACATATTCGACCTAGATGCTTTGAGTATATTCGGAAATGCAAACTTGATAATGCTTTTCATGATATGTCTTTGAATGGACCTAGGCAATCATCCATGTATGATATATAAATAGACCTAGGAAGACCTTGGAAAAGCATGTTGTTGAAAAAGTTGTTGATGACTTGCTTGCTAAATCTTGTGTTGTGCCTCACTCTACTATGCATAAGAAAATTGATAATGCTTTGTTTGATATTTTTTAAGATGTGACCAATGAGGTCAAGGTGCATGTTAAAAAGCCTAACATTGAGTCAAAGCATGTTAGAAGTAAGAGTGAGAAGCATGTTGTGAAAATGTGTGGATTAGAAAAGGCACATCTAAATGTAATGTTGCACAATATGCTTTACGTGCCAACTCCTCGTATTCTTGGTACCTAGATAGCGGTTGTTCTAGGAAAATGACCGGGAACAAAGAGTTCTTTAAGAATCTTGTTTTAAAGGATGAAGGTTGGGTTACTTTTGGTGATGGTACCAAAAAGCAAGTTCTTGGCAAGGGAACAATTTGTATCCCCGGATTGCCTAAACTTCGCAATACTTTGTATGTTGATGGGTTACAAGCTAACTTGATAAGCATTACTCACTTGTGTGAAATTTTTAAAGAAGTTAGCTTTAACAAAGATGTATGCACTATAATTGATAAAAAGGGCAATGTTGTCCTAAGTGTCAAAAGGTCTATAGACAATTGTTATTGTCTTGAGATAGATCCTCTAACTTGCAACATGGCACATGAGTGCAACAAGCTTGATTTGTGGCATCAACGTTTGGGTCACATGAATTTTAAAGATTTGAAAAAGCTTGAAAAACATGGCATTGTTAGAGGTCTTCCTAATCTTGGTAAAAGCTTGAGGTGGTTTGTGAACCTTGCCAATTAGGTAAGCAAACCTAAGTGCCTCATAAGAAAAATTCTTACATAGCTACCAAGAGACCTTTAGAACTTGTGCATATGGACCTAATGGGGCCAATTCAAACTGAGAGCATTAATGGCAAAAAATATATTTTTGTATGCGTTGATGACTTCTCTAGGTTTACTTGGGTTTATTTTCTTAGAAACAAGACCGAGGCTTTTGATTACTTTAAAAAGTTTTGTAATCAAGTTCAAAATGAAAAAGGTCTTGATATCAAGAAAATATGTCGCATTAGGAGTGATCATGGGACGGAATTTAAAAATGCAAAATTTAGTGAGTTTTGTGATGGTTTAGGGATTTCTCATGAGTTCTCTGCACCTAGAACTCCTCAACAAAATGGTGTTGTTGAGAGGAAAAACCATGTCTTGCAAGAGATGGCTAGGGTCATGCTCAATAGCAAGAAAGCCCCTAGAAACCTATGGGCCGAGGCGGTCAATACCGCTTGTTATGTGTCAAATCATGTTTTCAAAAGGCCCGGCACAAAACAAACGTCCTATGAGATTTGGAAAGGCAAGAAGCCTAATGTAAGTTACTTCCACACTTTTGGGAGTAAATGTTATATTTTGAATGATAGAGATCACTTAGGAAAGTTTGATGCAAAAAGTGATGTTGGTCTCTTTCTTGGGCATGCTATTAATAGTCGTGCATATAGAGTCTTTAACTTGACTACTAAGACTATCATGGAGTCTATCAATGTGAAGATAGATGATCTTAGCATGCTTAATTTGTGTGATGATAATGGTGTCAATGAACCTAAAGAAAACATGTTGAATGACACTAAAACACCTATTGATGTGGCTAGTAGTGTTTCTAGTCAAGATGATGAAAATAATAGTCATGTTGAAGTTGTAAGTCAAGGGTTGGAAAATGATTTAAATGATAATCAACAAAATGACCAAGTTGTTGAACATTCTCACCCAAGACTTAGAAACTTACACTATCAAGAAGACATCATAGGTGATTTAAATGAAGAGGTTAGAACAAGAAATCAAATTGCTAACCAAATATCCTATGCTTGCTACACTTCTCAAATTGAACCCAAAAATATTAATGAAGCAATTGTTGATGAATATTGGGTTAGGGCTATGCAAGAAGAACTTAATCAATTTGAGAGGAATGAAGTGTGGTCCTTAGTTTCTAGACCCAGAGATATAAATGTAATTGGCACTAAATGGGTGTTTAGGAATAAGATCGATGAAAGTGGCAAGATTGTGAGGAATAAAGCTAG
The DNA here is from genome assembly GCA_030490815.1 of Acer saccharum. Classification (NCBI taxonomy): domain Eukaryota; kingdom Viridiplantae; phylum Streptophyta; class Magnoliopsida; order Sapindales; family Sapindaceae; genus Acer; species Acer saccharum. The sequence continues at coordinate 25,402,487 of CM059876.1, forward strand.
ACTAGTGGCTCAAGGTTACACTCAAGTGGAGGGTGTTGACTTTGATGAGACGTTTGCCCCGATTACTCGTCTCGAGTCCATTAGACTTTTGTTGTCCATTGCATGCATTAAAAAGTTCAAATTATTTCAAATGGATGTCAAAAGTGCTTTCCTCAATGGATACCTTCAAGAAGAAGTGTATGTTGAACAACCTAAGGGTTTTGTAGACCCACACTCTCCTAATCATGTGTTTAAATTGAAAAAGGCTCTCTATGGCCTTAAACAAGCTCCAAGAGCTTGGTATGATAGGTTGACTCAATATCTTATTGACAACCAATATAGGAGAGGTGGCATTGATAGAACTTTGTTTATCAAACATCATGATCATGATATTTTTGTTGCACAAATATATGTTGATAACATTGTTTTTGGGTCTACTAATAAAACCAAGGTTGATGAATTTGTAAGTGTTATGTCAAGTGAATTTGAAATGAGCATGGTGGGTGAGTTGAATTATTTTCTAGGAATGCAAGTAAAACAAACTAGCATGGGCATAATGTTGAATCAATCTAAATATGCTAAAAATCTAGTTAAGAGATTTGGCCTAAAAAATGGAAAAGATTTTGAAACTCCCATAAGCACCACTTTAAAACTTGACAAAGATGAAAAAGGGAAAAGTGTTGACCAATGCCTTTATAAAAGCATGATAGGTAGTCTACTTTACCTAACGGCTAGTAGACCCGACATTTGCTTTAGTGTAGGCTTGTGTGCTAGATTCCAAGCAAATCCCAAGGAATCTCACTTAAAAGCCGTCAAGAAGATCATTAGGTACATCAAAGGAACTCATAGTCTTGGTCTATTCTATTCATTTGATACCAATGATATCCTTGTAGGCTATTGTGATGCGGATTGGGTGGGAAACATAGATGACCGTAAAAGCACATCGAGCGGTTGCTTTTATGTGGGTAATAACTTGGTTTCTTGGTCAAGTAAGAAACAAAATTCGGTTTCCCTTTCCTCTTCCGAAGCCGAATACATTGCGGCCGGAAGTGCTTGCACACAATTACTTTGGATGAAACAAATCCTTAAGGATTATGAGATAGAACAAGGAAAAATGACACTTTATTGTGATAACTTAAGTGCCATTAACATCTCTAAAAATCCGGTTCAACACTCCTGTACAAAACACATAGACATTAGGCATCATTTCATTAGAGACCTAGTTGAACATTCTATTGTTACTCTAAAGCATTTGCCTACTAAAAATCAACTTACGGACTTGTTCACTAAGCCCTTGGACAAAGAGAGGTTTAAAACTCTTAGAATGCCCATTGGCATGATTTGTGTTGATTGATGTCTTTGTGTGATTGTGAGTGGCTTGATGAGCAAAACTTTAATTTAATATCATTGTCTTTAAGAGCTACTCACTTGAGAAGTAATGATCTTTAACAAGTATCTTTTATTGTTTCTAGATCATGCACTTGAGCTTGAAAATCTTTTTTTTGAAAAGTGCACTAATGCTTCTCTTGTATGTTTTAGTTTTTGAGTTTTTGTGGTTGAATATGTGTAGATAATGGATGCATCTAGAAGTTTATTGTTAAGTACATGATAGATGACCTATGGTATGTATCCATTTTGCTTCGGCACTACATAGTAATCAACGAGCACCCTTATGGAAAGGGCTACACACCTTGGTTGTGAAGCCACCCAATGTAGGAAACGGCTACGCCATTGTGATGAGTGAAAGCCGCCATGAGGAGTATATGTTTTTGTTAGTAAAATCAAAGAAGTGTTTAAAATGAATCATTAAAAAAATCTCTTTGATTCTAAGCCTAAAAGAAATGAAAAATAAAAGGCTTATTGGTGTATAGTTGAGAATTGTGAAAAAGCTCGGGTTGACAAATAGAAACGGGGGGGAAAACGAGCCACATGCACACACACGCTCATATGTTGATATCTATTCATTTTAAAAGCAAAAATCCGGATGAATATCGGTTTGACCTATTTTTGGAAAGGCTTTAGATGGATAGGTGTGGATAGAGTTTGCATGTTGATATCACAATTACTCCTACTATATATTTGAGAAGCATTCACACACACATTTTGCTTACGTGCTTGATTCATTAGCAATGTAAGAATATTTTTGAGAGATTAATGAAAATCTATGATTCTCTCTTGGGCTTTGACAAGTTATGAAATATTTCTCTTATTGCTTGATTGTGTGATTGTGTGATGTCCTTTGTGAACAAATCTACTTGGTGATAATATGTGGAGCATATGTTAAGGGGGAGCTTTAGTTTATTCAACTTTCGCTTTCTATACGATTTGTTTGCTTAATATCTCGTTCTTTATCTCTTGTGTCCCTTGTTTATTCCTTGACAAAAAGGGGGAGAAAATGTATACCTCACAATGTTTGATATTGGGGAGATTTTGTATACTTCACACTTTGTGTGGAAAAATGTTCCAATTGTGTGATCATATTCCTCTTTGTGCTTAATTGTGACTTTGTCTTAAGGGGGAGAAAGAATTCTTTCTTGATAATGTTAAGGATGGTTGGTCCTTGGGACTTAGGAAATTAAGGGAATGCTTTAATATGAAAATATTTTATTCACTTGAGATAATGCATTTGTGTATGAGATAAGGGATATCTTCTATGTTTGTTTGTGGTTAATAACTCACCATTCTTCTTTAGAGAAGATCTTTTGTTTGGTTGCTATTTTTACTCATAGGTACTTTGAAGACCAAAAGAGGAATTCTTGAAGACTTGAAGACTTTTTAGTCTAGGAATTTCTTTGTAATGTGAGATGAGAGTATGCTATCATCTTGAGTTTATTTGAGTGAAACATTGTATGGTGAGGTTGAGGTTTTGCCAATGGAATAGCCAAAGGTGGAGATTGTAAGGTTTATGATTTGTATTGACTTAATTCCATTGCAAAATGCTCTATGTTTGTATTAGTTATTGCTTAAGATATTCTTTGAAGAAAGGAAGCTTAAAAGATGAAGAAGCAATGTCTAGTGCAAAAGTCGTCTTCAAGAGGTGAAAAGCGTCAAAGGTATATCTTGACTTCCATCCTCTTGCAAGGCGTTAGCGCACACACACACAATTCATACATGTATGTCTCTGCATCGTGGTTCAAACATTTGGTATAACACATTCACACACTTCATAGTATGCTCATGAATTGATCTTGTATTGACAAAAATTGTGAAATTGCATGCTTTGTGACTATCTCTTTGATATGGCATGCTTGTGTGAATATGTGTTTATTTGTTTGTGTATTTTGTGTTTAGGAGTTGAACATGTTCTTATTTAATGCCTTATTGAGTTCCGGTCATTTCGGTTACTCATTCATAAGGTTTCGACTCCAAACAATGTGACTATGCTACTTTTCGTTCTCATTCGTTGAGTTGACTTCATCATCGGTTTCCGAGATGATTTCTTAACCATTTTTTCAAAGTTGTTAGTCTTCATCGTGCGTGAGGGAGTCACGGTTCGTAATCCGAAAACGGATTCAAAATCGGAGTTCGGATGCCCAATATATGGGCTGAAGAACTGAAGGAGCGCGCGAGAGAAGTCTGGAGCACGTGTGGCCACAAGGCCTGGCCGTGAGGGAGGCCGTGGGCCCCACGGCCAAGGGAGCCCTCTGCTCCCGTGTGGCCCACGCGCCCCCCACAGGGAGGTGACGTGGCACACTCTGATTTGCTCGAAAAATCTCTCTCTCTCCTCCTTTTAAACTCATCTCCTTCCCTCCACACTTGTTGAAGATTTTCAAGAACACTTTCGAATTTTCTGCAGAAATCTTCTACATTTTTGTTTTCTTATTTTGATCATAACTTTCTCATACGAACTCGAAATCAATCAATTCAAAAGCCAAAATTTTTGGTCTTGAGAAGAGTTACAAACCCTAAGCATTTCCAGAGGCAGCTAACTTCGCCATTTTTCTCAGATGATCAATTTTCAGTCCGAGGTCAAGGTTGTTTGTTCAACTTCTTCTTTTTCAATTTCATCTTTGATCATCTTTTGATTCTTACTATTTGATTGATGAAATTTGTTGAGAAGTATGTTAGATCACATGCTAGGGGTGTTTGATCATTTGTTAATTGAGATTTAGCTTTGTGATTTGTTTTGAACATATATGTGCTAAACTTGATTTTGTGTGAAATTGATTCTAGAAAATGAATATATGATATGTCTCATATTATTTTCTAGATTTTATTTCATGATCTAAGAACTAGGTTTTTAGTGTGATAAATTGAATATTCATACCTTTGTTCTTATTGATTTACATGTCTTGATTTCTAGATAATCTTGTGATTGTGTGTTGGAAGCATATTCTAGATTGTCATTGAACATGTACATTTTGCTTGATTGATCATCTAGCTTAATTTGTTTGTGTTTGCATCACTTGCATCACTTTAGATCATAACCTTGCATAAGGTTGAAGTCTCTAGCAAAGTGAGTGAAGCTTTGTGGATAGAGCAAGGAAGTCTTGATTAGAGTCGGGAGGACTCGGATAATCAAGCAAGGAAGTCTTGTCTAGGGTCGGGAGGATCCGGATAGGCAAGTAAGAAATCTTCCTAGAGACGTGAGCGTCTTGGATAGGAAATTGCTTTCTAGAGGTGTAGGATACATCTCGGATAGGAAGTAGGCTTGGTGATTCACTAGCCCGAGGGTAGATTAGGAGTTGATAGCTTGAGCGGATATCGTGAGTGATAGCTTGAGTGTGTAAGTTCTTTTTCACATAGTGGATTGCTTTGCCGGTGGTTGTGGTATCAACCCGTGGATGTTTCCTCTTTGAGGTTTTACCACGTTAAAACACTTGTGTTCATTTTTGTTTTTACTTTTCTTTATCTTCCATATCTTTCATTGATTGCATATCTTGTAAATTGATTAACTCTTGTATAAGTGAAATCAATTAATTTGTCAAATATAATCAAGTGTGTAATTTCATTGATATATTCCGCATTATTTTTAAATTGGAAGAATTTGGAGCCTATACCTATTCACCCCCCCCTCTGGGTATATTTCACTACTACTTAAGGGAAATTTTAACTTATCAACAGTAGACGAAGTGGGATGGATTGCTATATATTTTGGGTCACTAAACTGATTTATAGAGTCATTGAGAGGCCCAGAATTAATTAGCTGATCAACAACCATAATGTTCTCTTGGACTGGGCCTACTGGTGGGCTCGAACCTAAGAGCTGATCCACTTTCATAGGGCCCACCCGAATGGCAGGACCCTCTTTGTTCTTCCCCTTCATAATGGCGTCCTGCTGAAGCTTTCCATTTCCAGCGGTGAGATTGACTCCTACTGTCTGACCCCCTGACAGCGCCATATTCCCCGAGGAATTAAATGCTGCGTCCATTCGCATTGAATGCTTGTGTGGCTCGAGACACTGCACATCCCCAACTTGACCCTTTCCTTTGATGACGATATTGCTACGATCACCGGAGGAATTAGCCGGGAAACTATGTGCCAGCCTGTGCCTGGAAGCACCTGGTCTCCAGCTCCCAACCTCAGACCTGTTAAAAAATCTAACTCCCTGATTACTCCAACTTTGCCTATCCAACGGACTACTTCTATGATTGAATCTTTTGGGGGGACTCTCTACTCTAAGCCAGACATTCAGCCTTGCCATAGCTTCAGTTGTGTCTCCTCTCTCCCCTGGTTCTGAGCAATCATTAAAGAGTGACCCAGCCTACTACATTTGAAACAATAATCTTTCAGTCTTTCATATCTAAGGAGCATGGTAGTAATCAGTCCAGTTCCTAGTAAATCCACTCTGAGACTTCTCATAAGCGGTTCTGCAGTTGATATCACCACTCTGACACGAATAAAGCTACCTCCTGAGTTTTTAGCAGCCTGAAGATCAACATCTTTAACCACTCCTATCATAGATCCTAAATAGGAACCCGAATCTTCTGTCATACATAGAAGAGGTAGGTTGTGTATTTGAACCCAAATCTCCACAGTTTTGAACGAATATGGGCAATATCCCTGTACCAGAAGGCTCTTCAAACACCGTATTGATCTGTCGAAGGTCCACGGGCCACTGCTTTGATGTACTTCTTATCATCCAGATTCTTAAAATGACAGGCAAAAACATTGCCTACTAACGCTTCAATCTCCACTCCTTCACTAACCTTCCATATGGAAGTCATGACATTAATAAACGCCGCGTATTAACGGCTTGTTGGTTAACACTTACCTACCAGAGATAATGACAATAAACGCTCCCCTTTTAGGGTATAGTATGTATTAAAAAAAAACCAAAAAACCAAGATGTTCTTCATCAAGCTCCGGTTCGTATTCCGAGTTTGAATCTTATCTAGCTTCTTCTTGTGAGTTTACAGAAGCATTGATCTTTTAAAATATTGGAATGAAGCTACAGAGTACTATCCAATCATGGCTATGATAGCCAAAAATATTTTTTTCAACACCTGTTTCTACTATGGCGGTGGAATAAGAGTTCAGTGCCGAGGGGAATATCTTAGATGAAAGACGTTCGTGTTTGACACCGAAAGCACTTCAGATACAGGTTTGTGTTGATGATTGGACAAAAGCAGAAAACAGACAACAAGAAATCGATCAGGAGGTAACATACGATTTCTTTAAAGATGATGAACCTGAAGGCTCTGGAGCAGTGGAGCCGGAATAGCAAATCTGTAATAAAAATTAGTCCATGACTCCACGGTCCCCACCGTCTCCACGTCATCACCAAACCTGTAATAAAAGGTAAGAGAACTACGTGGCCTTTGATTCCTCTAAACCCCCCCAAGAGGATACGTAGGCAACTTAATTGTGGTAAAAATTAAGTGCAAGGCTAATAAGTTTACATATATTTTTTTTTTTTTGTTTTTTTTTTTAATTTAATTTTGTAATTTGTCATTTATTTATTTTATGTTATTTTTAAAATTTGGGTGACTCAATTTCCAAATACCCAATGAAATGTAAATTGTAATTTGTAATTTGTCATTTTGTTTAGTTTTATTTTAATTTAATTTTGTAATTTTTCATTTGTTTATTTTATTCAAATAATAACCCAATGAATTTAACTTAATTTTGTAATTTGTCATTTATATACTTATAAGTTACAAGTTGTCAAGTTAGAACTTAGAAGTCTTTTTTTTTTTTTTTTTTTTTTTTTTTTTTTTTTTGTTTAATAAATAAATAAATTAAAAAAAAAAAAAAGGGTTCAGAACCGCCGGTTCCATGGGAACCGGAACCGGTTCCGAAACCGGTTCCACCTAACCCTGGAACCGGAACCGTCGATTCGGAACCGAACCGGAACTGTGCCAGGTCTACCTACCAGACATAATGACAATAAACACTCCCTTTTTTCTATAAGATTGGTGTTTAATGTTTCCACTAGCCTTTCCTTTTCTCTAATGGATAGAGCGCTGCACAACAGATCAAGTTCTTCTGAATTCATCTTAACAAACCAAACAAAACTCAACTCTCAACCCCAACTCACACCTTAGGTTTAGAGAAAACTAAGAGAGAGACATAATCGAGAATACAAAAATTAATAAATTTGGAGAACATTGGAGATGTTTATATGCAAGAAAAAAATTAAGAAGTGTAGTTACATATTTGCCCTCAAAAGCAGACGTAGAAAAAGGGTATTTTGGTAACTTGAATGATGAAGACTAATAAAAACCCTAACCCTAGCGAGAGCGAAAGCAAAAGCAAAAACCCTCTCTCAGCTGCATCAAAATTGAATTCTCTCTCGGGGCATAAGTCATAACAATGGCAGACTCTAAAATTTCGCTTGACAATTTGAAATCCTTCTTCCGCTCTCAGGTTTACGACGAAGAGAAGTGGGCGCACAACATGGTCATCTCTCTCTCTCTCTCTCTCTCGTCAACAGATTTTTCGTTTGTTTGGGGTATTATAATCATTATTGTTGTTATGTTTTGATTTGTTTTGCACTGCTAGAATAACATTATTGCTCTTGTTCAACAACATACGTGTTTTATATCTGTTTTGTTATTCGATGGAAGAGTGTTTTAATTGACTATTTTGGGAGTTGTATGTTTGAATGTGGATATTTTTTTTGCTTTGTGCAATTATGAATGCCAAGGTCATAGGGTTTGATAACAAGGGATTACTTATGGGAGTTAATTAGGTAACAACTAACAAGTAATTAAATCAACATTATAATTGTTAATTGTTTATTTCAGTAGCTGAATTTTATATAATTGTATTTCCCTTTCGATTACTCATGTAGTGGAGTTACATTATAATGTTGTAGGCTGGCCGATTTGGCCATAATCGGGACGGCCGGTGGCTGCCTGGGCCGATTTTTATAATACTGGTGTTACATATGATACTTGTTCACTTATCAGGTTGTCCAACTTGTTCTGATTGTTTTAATAATCTGATACTGGATGTTGAGAAACTGGTTATAAGCTTACGGAAAAATTGTTATCAAAAGGAGTAATTTTAGACCCTGTTCCATTACACATGTCTGACCCAGTTCAAGTTTTCCTGATAACCTTAAGTCTGAAAAACCGTTGCCTCTTCAAATACCTGGTTGAATCTTAGATTTCAAGATAAGGATGTTGGCTGTTGAGGATTCGTGTGAATCAGGATATTGGGAATAAATCTCTGCCAATGCATTTGCTCATGATCGCCCTATTTTGTAAATTTGACCATCAGTGATCATAGCTCTGGTTAAATTTAGTGCTTGATGTGAAAGTTGTTGTTGCCTAATGTTATTACAATTACAATTACAATTGCTGGTTAAATAGGAACTTTAGTAGTTTTCTTCAGATGAAGTGAATTTATATACAAAATATTGTTTTAATTAGATTTCAAGTAGATAAAAAATTCATTTTATTCTGTGTGAGTTGCAGTTTCATGGTTTTCCCATTTCTTGTAGAAACTGTTGCGTGCTGCTGGGCTGTTCGGAGGATCAATTTTTCTGATGCGCAATTATGGCGATCTTATGGCAATTTGAAGAATGTTGTTAGGGCTGCTATTCTATGTGCTTTGTGGATCAATTTTAGTTTCTGTTAAAAGGATTTGCTTTCTTATTTTACTTTTTGGTTGAAGTATGATGAGGGATGAACTTACTTTATATGATCACTTTTAATTGTCCATTACATTAGAAAGAGAATATGTTTGTGCTTATTATTATTATCTATGCTGTTTCAACAACTATATCAATATTTTCATTCCAAATGAATAGTCATATCATTAGTTTATTTTGTTATGCAACTAATGTGGCAACATTAGTTGGAATGAAAATGCAGTGTTATTTTTTATTTGTTTTTTGTATTATTATAGGAAAATTTTATAAATTACCCTCTATAAAATGTCTTCGAACACATGGTTTATAGGGTTCATTGCAATAACATATCTGAAGTTTTTCAAAAAGGTTTAATATTAATTATTAACTAATAATCTTAATTGCAGTAGACATCCTGTTAACCGTTGATTTTAATCCCAGTTAAGTGTTGACTAAGCTTTGGGTGATAAAAGTACAAAAATGCCCCTATACTTTATTTGAAAAAAGTTTGAACTCTGAATTTGACTTTGCCTATTAAATTATTAAATAATTCAAACAAAAAACACCGTTACATTCATATCTAATTTAATGACCTAACAAGATTTGAACAATTTTTTTTTTTTTGGGTTTATGTTGATTTGGGTGATGGGTCTGGTTCACTAATGGTACTCTAAAATAGAAGTCCACATGCTTCAATCATATTCTTTTTATTATTAGTATTATTATTTTCTTATTTTTATTTTCTAAATGGTATGATCTTTTTTCTTTTTTTTTTTTTCTGAAAAAAAAAAAATTTATTAACGGTAGAAAAGAACAAGTAGCCTAGGACATCACCCAGGATCCACTTCTCCACAATTAGAGAGTACTCCTCTAACCAAAAACGGTTCTCTGAAATTGTTAGAGCCATTTTCGCAAGACAATGGGCAACCATATTTGCCTTCTAGAAACATAAAAAACTGACACAATTGGAATGTTACACAAAAGCTCTTGAATATCACTCAAAATAATCCCAATATCTGCAAGCAGAGTCTCCTTCTCATTTACCAATTTAACAACCCAAAGAGCTTCTAATTCAAGCTCTGCAGGGACCAGGCCCATGTCTCTAGCAAATTTAATACCACGGAGAATGGCCAAAGCTTCCGCAATCTGAGGGGAATAGCGAGACTACACATGATACACTCCAACAGCCATGAAAAATCCTTGGTGGTCACGAATCAACTATACCCCCACCCACACAATTCGCCTCCTCCCACAAAGAAACATCAACATTAATCTTCACATCGGGCATGGGCAGGTCACATGTCTTAAATGGCTAGGATGGTCCCATCTATGCCCTAATGTCCACGTAGGTGATTCGTAGGTGAATATGTGGCATTTTTCCCGATTCTGATTGTCCAAAGATACCTGAGCTGGCCCAGCGAGTCACTTTCACACTTTGGGTCTGCTGGGGGACAGTGACAGCGTCTGTCACACTGCCGCTGTCAGGTGCTTCTTCCCACGATTTCCTCTTTCTGCCTAGGTGCTTTTCCATCCTCCATGTTTGCTGGAACTCAGGTTCCCTCTTTGGCGATGATTAGGTTTGACCCTTTGTAGGGCTGAGCTGGACCACCATCGAGCCGTTGATGCCAGTTGAGGCAGCACGATCGGGACCCTTAATATCTTATATTTCCTTTCCATTGTCAACTGGACGAATTTAATGCCCACCTACCCCCTGTCATTTGCTGGGTTACTTCCTTATTCGAACGTCCCTTTGCTAGGGCTTGCATCAGCTATTCACGAGTTCATTTGGCGACTTTGGTGAGGGTTCTAGATGCTTCTTGTGTGTCTAGGGTATTCTTATCACAACAGAAGATTTAAGGAGCCTAGGTGTCCATCTACTGGTTCGACCTGGTGGGTTGGGGACTTATTATAGTGGCTGCTTCCAACGGCGCTGAGAGCGGGGTGGTCTCGGTTGTATCGAGGACCGAGAGTCCTCAAAGGGTAGGTTTTAAAGGCGAAGGAGGGTTTGTGCTGGGCCTGGTTGTATTGGAACTGGGATATGCCTTGATGATCTAGGGATGCCTGCTCTGGCTCCAAACCTGCTGTGGTATATTAAGGAAAGTACTCCTTTAAATCCTTGGGCCATTTTTGGCGGAAAATAGTAGGGTTTTACCAAAATAAATGAGGTCGGGGCAAGTTCGAGAATGATTATTACGCCTTGTTTTAGAAACAAGGTAGAGTTGAGATTTATTTTCCCCGCCTAGCTCCCTCCCCAACCTTATTATTTATTTATTAATAATATTAATATTTAATCAATCTAAAATTAAGATATATTCTTTTAATTAATAAAATAACATATATTTTGTTATTAATATTAAGATTTAAAAATTAACATAAATTCTTTTTATCCAATTTAAACCTAGTTTTTATTCCAGTTAAAAATAATAATAATAATAATAATAATAATAATAAAACCCTACTTATTATACAAACTTGAGAGTTAGGGCAGGGCGGGGACAAGGCCACCTTCCCCGTAACGGAAATTCTCCAACTCCGACCCTAATCTTGTTTGGACAATGGTTGAAATTAGTTATTCTCTACGAAAGCCAATCAAGGTATTGTAACAACTCTAAAGCCTGAAGCCGAATGAATAACTAAAGATTATGTTCTTGCAACTTGGAATGCTAAAGGTTTGAATGCAATATTTGGTGGTGTTGATGGAACTCAATTTAAACTCAATAAATAATGCGAGATTATCAAGGAAGTTTGGGAAAATTCTTCAAAATGAAGGAACAACTATAGTAAAGAGGTCCCAAGATTTAAATCTAGACATGCAACTCAATAGTTGAAGCTTTTCGAATGGAAGAGAACATTTTATGCAACTCAATAAGATGATGAAGTGATTCAAGTGGAGAGTGACAATACAAATCATCAATTACCATATACAATATATAATTTAGGACATGATATACATTTATGCAATAACTTAGCTGAACAACTCTTACAATTATCTTTATAATTTTATAATTTATTTATTTTTTAGTTAATAAAAGCAAATTAGATACATCTATTACGTTTGTAATTATGCTGCAATTAAAGTAGTTGTCTCTATGATGAAGTTATGTACTTGGTTTAAACTTGTGTTTGAGTGCTTTCTCCTTATATATATGAAATTAATGAAATGCTCAGTGTGAATATTATCAAAACAAAATATGATTTAAGGCTCAAGCATGTGGGGAATGCTTTGGTCTCTTTCAGTTCTTAAGGAGGGTATTACGGGAATTTGATAAAATAGGCTTGAACAACCCTAGCCGCCGCAATCCCTCCCCATCCAAGAACCAGCAAAACCAAGGCCCACCGTCGTCATCCAAACCTCACCAGTTCTGTCGCCGACCTTGATCGCACTTCACCAGTTCCGTCGCACGTCATCGGTTTCATTGCATTGATCGCACTTCACACCAGTTCCGTCGCACTTCAGTTGCTGCTGCTTTCCAATCATTCAGTTGCAGTTAGCCAGATCTCGTCCAGCTTTCAGTCGCCTCACCGTTAAGCGTCCTTGCTTCTACGCCCTGCCACCGTCTTTTGCAGTTTTCTTTTGCTGAGATGAGATCCGGATTTTACAAATATAAAACTTAAATAAAATATTATTGTTTAATCATTCTCACATGTTTGTTTAGACCTATGGCTTCTATGGAGTTATCGGATCTCTTTCCAAAGCTTGAACTACGGGCTAGAGCCCCTTCAATCCAAACAAACTCTCACATGGATGGACTTTCGAATCCCAAACTAGTAATGAAATCTTATGCCCAAGCAATCTTAATCGCCATTGCTTCGATGTCTTCGACTCCAAAGAGAAAAGGTGATTATGTTACAGTCAAAGTCAACCCGAAAGCTTATGAAGAACGGTTGAAACTTTACAGTTACTCTCTTATTGGTCAAGTTGTCTTGTCGAAAGGGGAGGAACCATGGAAGATATTGGCTCTTAAAGAAAAACTCAGTCTATTTGGAAATTGAACTCTCAATGGCGTCTCATCTCTCTTGGACGGGGATTCTTCCAGATTCTTTTGAATTCTAAGGAAGATAAAGCACGAGTTTGGAGCATCGGATCACTTCATTTGAAACTTGGAATTTTAAGGCTTCAACCATGGACTTAGAATTTTAATCCCAACACACAGCGCACGACGAATGCTCAAATATGGGTGCGGTTTTACGATTTACCTTAGGAGTTTTGGCACCCTCAAATCCTTTCAGACATGGCACGTGGGATCGGAATTCCTCTAAAGTTTGACAGAGCTACCCTAGAGGGTGATTATGGCCATTTTGCTCGCATGCTGATTGATGTTGACCTTTCTAAGCCTTTGCCTGATTCCATCATGACAGAGGTTAGGGAAGATTATTTGTTTCCGACTCTTTACTTTGAGAATGTTCCAAGTTTTTACTTGGTTTGTTGCTTTATTAGTCATTCGGCCACCTCATGTCACCATGCGTCCCAATTTACAGGAAATGTCACCACCGAGTCAAAAGAGGAAGATCCAGAATTAGACAAGAGTACAGACCGAAACATAAGTCAAGAGATGTTCCGACCTCTCAAGTCTTTGAAATTATCAAATTGGGTATTGATGCCATTGAGACTAAACCCGAAGAAGCTGTAACCTCTCTTCCAAACAAGACAACTTTAGACCCGGTTGCCTCTTCTAGTTCACTCAGGCCAATCATTCCTACTGGATAAATGGAGGCCTTGAAAAACGCTGTTTATTTGGATAATTCCACATACCCATTACACATTGAGCATGTAGATGTTGATGCCATGACATATCCTATTATTGCTCATATGGAGCCCTTGATAGATCCTCCCATGGTAGAGCCACATTTGCATACTCTTGAGGGTGAAGTTAGCTCTGACACTGTTAATGAAGGCATCAAATCAGACTTCAGCCACCCCACAACTTTATACAACACAAGTACTCACGGTGGAGTCTCTTAGGCAAATCAATTTGAGATTTGGTGAGACAAAATGAAGTTTTTGAGACTTCTCTCACTAGAAACTCTGTATCTCTCATAAAGGAGTCAAAAAGCCAGTGTTATTATAGAACAAGGAAACTGATGTGTAAAATCGTGTTATAAAATACTCACTTGCAAGTACACGAATCATTATATAAGTATAGTAGCAAATAGAGATCGTTCCCACAAGGAAAAGTGAATTATTGATTGAAAACTAATTTTAATTCTAATTAAACTAAAAGTAACCAAAAAGATTGTTGATTGATTGATTGAAATAAACTAAATTAAATTAAACTAAAGAAAGGAATTGAAAGAAAAAATTGGTGTTGTGATCAAGAGATGAAATACTAGGTCATCAATGCTCCCCAACTATGTTTACTCAATGTTTCGAATTGACTTGTGAACAAGATATTAACCAAGTTAAGGGTTCGTTCTTATATTAAGTATGATTGTTACCGTATGATCCTGGGATGAATCAAGTGTGTAAGTTCCTCATATTTTGATTGGCTTATTTCATTGACAAACCACATTTGGGATTTAAATGTGTAAGGGTAGACTAGGCCTTCATTGTGCTTGATTAAGCTTCAAAGGCACACTTAAGAGCACTTCAAAGGTATATCACTTGTGCTTAACTCTTTGAAGAGATTAATTGCATACACACACCACTCATGCATGTTTTATTCATCTTGAATTTGTGTTAATTGCTTATATGTGTGCATCCATTACATATCTCACACTTGCACCTCATTGTTAGACTTAGGTGTGGTTGTGAGTTATGCATTCGTTTCCTGAAGTATGTTTGGAAATGTCCGTGCTTGCACGATGGTATGCTTGACTTAGTGCGTTGTGTTTCCACTAGAGAGGTCCATTTACCCTCTCTTGGATTGGTCTTGGGTTACATGGTCTTATACCATGAGTTTGGGCAATCTTGTTGCTATCTAAATCTGACATTTGGTCACTCCAATGGCCATATCTTCTTCTATAGACATCTAAACCTAATTCTGTAAAAAGGAGTAGAAAGTATACTTCCATACCTTTCTAACAGTATATCATACGAAAGGTTTTGATGTTGTTTGGTCATGTTTTGGGTCGCTCAAAATTGGAGCTGTTGCGCTGTATCGTTTTCCCGAGAACAAAGCGACCTTGGTGAGACCTTAAAGTGACCTGACCTTCAAGTCGCCTTCAAGTCACTTTTTTCTAGTCATTTTCCCAAGAGAAAAATGACCTTGAAGCGACCTAACCTCCAAGTTGCCTTCGAGTCATTTTTTGTCTCAATAAATCAGTTTTTTCGTATCTAAAACGTCGTAGCTACATTTAGGACTCATATATATATATATGTTGTCTTCTCTCTTGTATGTTTTTAAGAGCTCAAAATCACATCTTTGAAAGAGATAGTGTTTCCCAAGAAAGAAAAACTCCCAAGAACTCACCTTTACTCATCCAAACCCATTTCCATGTGCATCTAGCATCATCTAGCTTTATCTAGGTTGTGTTCTAGCATGGATCTTTTTCAACACACATGACTTGGTAAGTAGAACACCATTTTCATCCATTTTAGTGTTCTTACTTAAAAAGAAATCTCTTTTATGACTTGTTTGCTTCTAGATTAAGTTTTTATCTACAAATTGAGATTTTTTGTGTTGATTGTTTGGGTTTATATTGTGATAGCTTGCATTTAGGACATTATTGCCCTCTAACTAAGTCTCTATGCCTTGCATTTAGACATTGTTGATTAAGACTGATTGATTGCATTTCTTGATTGCATTTATTGTCATTGTCATGTTTAATGACGACTTGTGTTGATTGGCTTTTGTTTGATGACTAGATTTTAGATTCTCATATCTATATCTAATTAGGTCTTTGTGAGCTTTCATATAGACATATTGGTATCTAGGATTTCTTTTATTGCTATCTTTTAATCTCTAGATAAGCATTTAGTGTAGCCTAGCATTAATTATATTTTGGATATTGTCATATATTCACATAGGTTGTTTATTTCTTCATTGAGAGTTAAGTCTTGTGGCTAAGTGGTTAGTGCACAAGCAATTGGTCTATAATCAATATAAAAGGCCCGCAGGGTAGTAGTGGTGGGTTAGTGATCTAGAATGGTGTGACTAGAGGTCAACCTAGGTTGTAAACATCATTACATAATGCTAAGAACCTACTGAGTGTTTAAATAACAGAAACAAACAAACCCTCATATAATGTCATTTATGTACGCTTTTTGGTTTAGTGAACTTACAAGGGTAGTCTCCACTATTAATCATGACTATCCAACTAAGCATCCTATCCACTATCACATCAAGAGCATGTCATAAATTTTGAAAAACACAATGCAATACTTTAAGTGGTGAGACGTTAGTGTAAACTCAGTGATTAATGCATATCATCTCTAAGGCACACATCAAAGTATCTCAATCTTGGTTAATTCACAAGAAAGACAAACTCTAAAACCAAAATTTTCAAAAAATTAGACTCAAAAACAAATTACAAATACACAATACCACACCCCCAAATCTAAACCCAACATTGTACTCAATGTATAAAATTGAAGTGCACGACAAAGGGAAGAAGAATTGGTAGTGCAATATGAACACAAAAATAAAACACAAATACTAATCATAATAATAAAACTGAATCCAAAATATCACAAGTTTAACGACTAAAAGAGAAAGAAAAAAATCAAGAAAATAAGAAAAAAAATAAAGAAAAATAAAGAAAAGAGAAACAAAAACATATCAGTTTGAAGACCAGGTCAGTCTGCAATGTCTCTAACATCATGTTGTTGGCCGCCAGTCTCATAACCATCACCACCCAACGATGCAGTGAAGTAAGCTCCATGATGATGTTGGGCGCTAGTCTCTGGATCTACAGTATTAAAACTTATGTCATAAGGAGAATGATAAGGGTTAATAATCGGGGTGGAGTGAACCGTGGCTTTCCGAATCTCATCGACTGAAATCTGCAACGATCCCAGACGTGCATTCATCTCCCTCCTCAAGTTTGCGACACATGTATCTACATATCCCTTCATTGTGAGTAGCATGTAATCCACCCATTCAAGTCTCTCATATGAAGGTCCGACACTTGCATCTGGAGCAGGTTCTGACATAAAATCACAACCAAACCGTTGGGTCGGGTCTGGAAACTACTGGTCTAGATCAATCATATCATCCATGTTAATCTCTAGATCATCCCTAGGTCCTGCCTGACGCCGCTTCCGCACAGGGCACTCACTAATCATGGGAAGTCCACGTGCACTAGCCAAGTTGTTCCAGGTTCCCAAAATCATCGGAGTGTCTGGCACAAAAGTAGTAATAGCGGGATCCTTAACCACCAAACCAGCGTCTACCAGCGTCTACACACATAGCTGTAATCAAGCAGGAAAAGATCACGTTGGAATCCATTTATCGACCACACCCGCAGATCTTCTTCCAAATAAAGCTAGCGACATCAATATACAACCCCTTCGTGATCGAGTAGAGTAACCAGGAAGCCTCCTTAAAAACCTCCAAGCCATGTGTTGTAGGCTTTATTGATGCTGAAACAAAAAGATACCAAAAAGCCATGTCAAAATGTATATCCTTCCTCAATAATCAGCTCCCATTCCATCCAGCTTCTCCCGTCAGGCGAAGCTCATTTCCTAAAAGGGATTTGTTCAGGTGGACAGTATCCACATTCACAATAGGTGGCAACTCATAATAATCGCTGATCTTTGCAATAGAGACCACTACAGTTACCCCTCTCACCATAACTACACTGTGTACACTAAACTGATCTTGCACCATGTTTGCATAAAACTCACGGGCCAAGCTGATATTGGCAAGTGTGGGTAGCTACATATACCGAGTCCACCGTCTGGCCTCAACCACCGCTGGAATAATTGTCTCTCTCAGCCCCTCCAGATTAATCCCTCTCTCCACAATAAAGTTACGTCCAGCAAACTACTTCATTCGTTTCCTGAAGTCCGAATTTCCAAAAAGATTTGTTCAGCGGGCTATTTATCCTGCTTTCTGTTCAAATCAGAACTACCACGTAATATTGTCCTCACTGTATCTGAAATATAACACAAACAAAACAAATGCAAGGCAAAATCCAAATTAGGGTAAATAATCTATAAAATTCCGGCAGCACTTCAACAGTAAAATCATCCACCCAAGTGCCTCAATTGCACATATTTTCAACTATTACATACTTATCATACCTAAACCACAATGTCCAACTTCAATTGCAAGAATCAAATCAAATATGGGCTCAAAATTATGCATCAATAATCCAAATCCCAAATTTTCAGCTAAAAGCTATATGGTTATAAAATCAACATCAAGTATACACTTCAAAGCATATATATATATATATATATATAGAGAGAGAGAGAGAGAGAGAGAGAGAGCATAAACAACCCAAAATTATAGACAGGCAATTGGGAAAAATACCCTAAAACCGAAATCCCTAATTCTTGCCCTAAAACCCTAGATTACAAATTTGAAAGGAATAAATGGGAAAAGAGGATGGGTTCATGCAATGGAAGGTAATAAGCAAAAATAAATCAAATAAAAGTAGCTGAAGAACATTACTTAAGAGATTGGAGCGTGATTGAGTGAGGAGGAAAAAGAGGGAAGAAGAAATTTGAAAGAGAAAAGAGAGAACTTGTTTTGGTCTCTGTGAACATACGAGATGCATATATAGGGCACGGCCGCTGTGAAAGGCACAACGGTTAACATGCATTGATTGGCTACCTGATAGGTGCAAAATGCACCGTTTCACTAAAGGACCGATGTGGTTCTCATAGCGGTTTCCATAACGCTCTTCATAGCTGTTAGGATTTTGAGTCTAGTTGGCATTATTCTACATCAAAATGTTAGTTGCTTTGTATTGTTTAGTTGTCCTAGTTGTGTGGTTAATCAAGCTTCAAAAGAAGATGGACAACGATTCAAGCAAAATGATGCCTTCATGCGAGGAAAGCGCTATTGTCTACAAAGGTAATAAGACCTCTTTCTTCTTACAAGGCTTAGGCGCACACACACACAATTCATTTATAAGTGTCCCTACATCGTAGCGCCAAATTAGTATAACACATTCACACATGTTATTAGTATGTTCATGCATTGATCTCATATTGTCATACATTGTAGAAATGCATGTACCATGACTATGTCTAAGAAATTGCATACTTGTGTGATCTTGTGTTTATTTGTTTGTGTGTAAGTTATTGGACTTAAATATGTTCTTAAATGATTCTTTGTTGAGTTCCGTTCGTTTCGAATACTCACTCTTTAGATTTTGAGTTCAAACTAGGAAGTTACGAAACTTTACGTTTTCTAACAATGTGTTGTTTTCGTCTTCGTATATCAAGTCGAGTTCACATCCAATTGTGAAAGTTTCATAGTCGACCTTGTGTGTTAGTGAGTTACGGTTTGTAATCCAGAAATAGATTCAAATTCCAAGTTCAAAGGCTAAAGGACGGTCAAAGAATGCGAGGGGTATACGAGGAGAAGAACAGAAGAGCGAAGGCCCAAACTTAGGAGGCTTCCCGTGGAGGCACATGGCCACCACGGGGAGCCGATCCTCTCCGTGGTGGCCACGTGCCTCCATGGGGACAGCCAAGGATGGCCCTCCCAAGTGGGTCCCACTCCCTTTTTTTTCCCTCCCAATCTCTTTTAAATATTCCTCTCTCTACCTTGTTCATTCTAAGAAGAAAATTTTGAAATTAGAGCTGAAATTTTCCCTCCAATTATCTCATCTTCCAAACACCATATCCTTCTCATTTGGACTCTGAATTGAGTGATTCAAATTGGAGAATCTTCCTAATCAAGTCCCTTACCTTCTAAAAGATTATGCAGCTGTTTGATCACTTTTTGTGGTGATTCTTCACTCAAAAACAAAACTGCATGGGATTCTTAGGTATTGAACTAAACTTTGTGATTTCATCTTTTATGATCTTCAATTACCTTGGGTTTTCTTCTTTTATATGTATGTGTTACTATGATGAATGCTATTGAGAAGGATAGCTTCAATTAAAAGCTAATTTGATCATGATTAGATTCTTGAACGTGAGTTAGGTTTTCTAAGCCTATGTTTTCATATGCTTGTGAGTTGTATTGTGATTAGCTTTGTATCTAGGAATATTTGTGCATTGATTGTTGATATTCTAATGATAAATGATTCCTAGTTGTGCTATGTTTCCTTGATTGAACATATTTGAAAATAGCACATGTTTTTATATTTTAGAGCATTGATTGGATTCACTTAATTGATATTTGAATACATGCTCTAATTGTTTACTAGAAGAAGTTTGATGATTTAATTTCACTTCTCTAGGATTTTCGTTTATGTACTAAATGCTTGTATATGTGCTTCATGAACATATCTAATATCAAGCTTTAGTTGCATGAATCAAATTTAGGATTAAAGTGTGTTTGGTGGTTTGACACACTCTAGATTTCGGTTTTCATGTATTAATGGCCTAGACTATTTTTGTTGTAAACTTTGTTGACTAAGTCTAGTTCTACATGAAGTGTACATAATCCATACATTTCATATGTTCATGCATCATCTTGAGTGATTGCATCTCTTGGATTGTAAACTAGAATATCATACATTGTGTGCTCATTGTCTAATTTTAGTTCTCATAGTTCATATTGATCATATGTCTTATGTTGATTGTGCTTGCATCATTTGCATCACATAGATCACTTGCCTTGTAAAAGGTGGAAGTCTTGGCTAAGAGTGTGAGGCTCTAAGTAAGTCCGAGCAAAGTCTTGTCTAGGAGTGTGAGGCTCCGGTTAGACAGACAAGGGAAGTCTTGGTAAGGGGTGTGAGGCTCTAGTAAGTCCAAGCAAGAAAAGTCTCTTGTTGTTGAGTGATTCTTCAACATAGAGCAAGGGAAGTCTTAGCAAGAGGTGTGAGGTCTCTATTAAGTCTGAGCAAGGATACTATCTAGACGCATGCGATATGTCTCGGTTAAAGAGTAGACAAGTTTCTCTCTAGTGGGAATAGAAATGAGGCATATCCAATAGATTGTGATATATGAGAGTTGGTCACATTTGAGGGTGTACTCTTGTTTAACTAGTGAAAAACATTTTACCGGTGGTTTTGGATTCAACCCGTGGACGTTTCCTCTTCAGAGATTTACCACGTTAAAAATATCGTGTGTCAAGTTTCTCTTTCCTTATCTCCTTGTTATTTGTTTAATTTAAATCAAATTGATCTTGAATGTATTGTCATTGATTACATTCTTATGAGACACGATCTTTGATTGACTTTGTATCTATTATATGTACTTGTCCAATTGAGATATTTATAATGAAAACAAGTACTTGTTGATTTGTGTATTTTTGGTATAACCTCCTCATGCAATTCATAGGCTATGTTTGATCTATCAATTGAATATGCTTATCAATAGTCTACGCATGCTTGTTTGTGTTTATTGAGGTGTGATAAACTATCTAGAGGGACAAACTTTTGTTTCAAGGGATCGAAAAAGGCCTTAAAACCTAAACGTATCCCTCCCCCCCCCCCCCCCCCCCCAAGCTTAAAGCAATTTAACCATGATTGTATTTATAACAGCAAATTGCCCAGTGATTTACATTGTAGGGGATTTGTGGGGTTTCAATAGCGGCAATCACATCGCCCTGATTCCAGAAGAAACCACTATCAAAAGCGTTGTGGTTTTGACAGCGGTCTTCACAACAACCGGATTCCCCTTTTTTTTTTACACTGAAAACACTAAACAAAAACATTAAAACCACTCCCAAACCTGATTTCAAGTTAGGGAGTCACAAAAACAAAATAAAAATAAAAATAAAAGAAAGGGAAAGAAAAATACATGGGTGGGTTGCCTCCCTCCGAATGCTTTATTTAACGTCTAAGGGAGACACATGAGAGCACTCTTCTGCAGATGGTGAAGTAATAATGACATATTCATCACCAATCTTTTTCAATATGATAGTTCCACCACGCTCAACTTCTCTGAGCTCATCTTTTCTGATCTAGATCTTTTTCACACTCTTTTGATTCATTCTCTCCCGTTTGCATTGTTTGATATACTCGTAGAACCTTGGTCGAATGTGACCCTTCACATTGCAAAAATGACAAACGGGATGAACAGAGGAAAATTACCTTCTTGCTGACTGTGATTCAGTGGTAAAGCTCGCTTCCTTCTGTTTCTCTGTTTTCTTCTCGGAATTGGATTGACCTTTTAGGTGATGGAATCACTCAACTCATTTTCATTCACCTTATTGATCTTAACCTCCGCATGTTGCTTCATCACATCGGCGATTAATGACTTGATCTCTTGCTCAGCCTTTACAAGCTTTGTAATGTTTTCGAGCTCCTTATTCTTCATGATCTCTAAGGCCCTATCCTTTTGTTCAATCTCGGCCTTCATTAACCTCATCCGTTGAGCAAAATCATCTTTGAGCTCGTCCACCTCTTCGGAAGATTTCTTGATCTTGTGCATCGACGATTCCTTTTCTTTTTCAATAACCTCTATTCTTGCCATCAAATCTAAAGTGGTGGAAGTGGCTCTTTGTGTATCCACTTGGTCAACCACCTTTCCATTTTATTGCCTATTATCTCTATGAGTGCACCCAAATCTTCATTAGATAAGTCTGACAAATCGTTAGATTCGTAGACCTCCACTATAAAACAATCAAGAGCACCCACCAATTGCTTGTTGGATTCAAAGACATCAACTTCAATTGTTTCGTCGAGCACTGTCATTAAGAGCTTCCCATTGTGCACATCTATAATTGCCTTTGCAGTTGCCATGAATGGTCTTTCGAGAAATATAGGTAAGTCCTTCGCACTAGTGCCTTCTTCTTCCATGTCTAACACAATAAATCTGCAGGTATGATGAGCTTGTCGACTTGGACTAGAATATCTTCCACAATTCCTTGTGGATACCTTATGGATCTATCGGCAAGTAAAAGTTCTATGTTGATAGGTTTAAGGTCACTCAGCCCCATCTCTTTGCACAGCATCGGGCATCAAATTAATGCTCGCCCATATGTTCAGTATGGCTCTCTCCTTTCTTGTTTCTCCCACCGTGATGGTGATGGTGATGTTAAAACTACCAGGATCCTTGAGTTTTGAGGGCAATCTCTTTTGGAGTATCGCACTTACTTCATCTGGGACTAGCATAGTCTCATGAGAATCAGTCTTTCTACTCCTCAAATTAAGCTCCTTGAAATACTTTGCATAGGCCGGCATCTTGTGGATCACTTCCATGGTCTGCAAACTGATATTGTCCTTTGATAAGATGTTGTAGATCTCCTTGAATGATTGGTTTAGCTTGCTCCTTTGAAGTCTTCCTGGAGAAGGAACCGTCTGAGTCATTTCCAAAAGAGTATAGCCATCTTCTATTGCCATCCATGCCTGGTCATCTATTTGGAAAATGTATGACTCCATCATGCCTTTCCATGAGGCATAGTTCACCCCGGTGAGCAAAAGGGGTATAATACTTGAGGCTCCCTCATTTTCACCTCCGTTCCTATTCATAGTGTTTGGATGAATGTATGCAAATGAATGAAACAAATGCAAGACACTTAGATTAGAGTAAGGATCACATAAGCATGTCTAGGAACTCGCTCTAATACCAATTAAAAATATAGAAAGTGTGTATAAAACCACCTAGAGGGGGGTGATGGGTTGTTAATCGGATTAGTTACCAATTTTTTGAATTAGTCAAGATTACAAGAATAACCAAACATAATCAAATACAACACACAAAATAATCAACAAAATTAAAGTGCAGAAAACAATAAAAACACATTGATTGATTTACGTAAGAAAACCCTCCAACTGGGTAAAAACTTATGAGCTAGACAACTAACTACTTTGGTCCTCAAATCCACTATATGTAATAATGTTTACAACCTAGGTTGGCCTCTAGTCACACCATTCTCGGAACATAATCCACCACTACTACCTACAGGAATTATATAGTGATTCTATACATTGCTTGTGCACTACACTCCCGTAGTCACAAGTCTTGACACCCAATGAACAGATAAACAACCTAAGTGAATATATAACAATATTCAAATATGCAAATAATGCTAGGCAACACTAAATGCTTATCAAGAGATTTATGATGGCAATCAAACAATCCTAGATATCAATATGTCTACATGAACATATATGCAAACTTTGCTAACAAGAAAGAGAAACCTAGTCACTAAGCAATCAAACAAACCTCAATCAAGTCATGGCAACATAGATATGCAAACAAGAAGATATATATGCAAGCAACATGTAATCAATTAACACCTAAGCAATCTATATGCCAAAAGAACCAATCTTGGAAACATAGAACAATGGATGAAGCTAAAGATGTGTTCTACTTACCAAGTCATGAAACAAACAAGACCCATGAGTGAATGATGCATGATGAGATTTAGCAAGTCATGGATTTGAGGTTTGGTGAGACAAAGATGAAGTTTTTGAGGCTTCTCTCACTAGAAACTCTGTATCTCTCACAAGGGAGTCAAAAAGCCAGAGTTCTTAATGAACAAGGAAACATAAGAGCTATATATAGGGGAAGACAAAACAACATCATTTTGGGCAAAAATAGACTGTCGCGGTCCCATATGTTGTGGTCGACCAAGACGACAATCGGCCGCAGCAAAGGTAACTGAAGTATCGTCAACATGTTGCGGTCCCCTTTTTCGCAGTGGTCCATAAAGGCACATGGACCGCGAAAACCACTAGAGACTAACAACGCGCCAAAGTCGTGGTTCTCCATGATGACACATTAACCGCGAACATCTTTGGAAGGATTGTCGCGGTTGGCCAAGACGGCATAAGGACCACTACAACCTCTGGAGGTAGTGTCACGTCCATTGTCACGGTGGTCCAAGACGACACTTGGATCGTGACAATCACTGGAAAGCTATCCGTGGTTGATCATGACAACACCACAACCACGACAATGAGAAAAAAAGGCCTTCTCATACGGTCTAATACACTAACATATTCAATGAGTACAAGTGTGTGAGTGGTGACAATGCACACATAAAACGGCAATAAAAGACACGTATGAATGTCATGCAAGTGTATTTGTGTAATGAATGCTCAGTACAAATAAGAATGAGCATAATGCAAAAGCAAATTTAAATGCATGAAAAAGTGTTTATGCGTGCAACTAATCTCTTCAAGAAGTCAATAACAAGTGAACTACCTTTCTTGAAGCTCTTTGGGATCTCGAAAGATTGTTAATGAAGAATCACGATAAGAGACTTAAGCTACCCATTACAAATAATCCAAATGTGGTTTGTCA
Organism: Acer saccharum; assembly: GCA_030490815.1. NCBI lineage: Eukaryota > Viridiplantae > Streptophyta > Magnoliopsida > Sapindales > Sapindaceae > Acer > Acer saccharum. The sequence goes on from CM059876.1 coordinate 25,427,746, forward strand.
ACGAAATAAACCAATCAAAATATGAGGAACTTGCAATAACAAAGACGAATAAATTACAAAAAAAAAAATAAAAAAAAATGTTACTGATAACGATGATTGGAAGAGCAATCGACGATAGTGACTAGAAAGATTATGACAATGATAATTGATAGTTTATGTTGTTAACGGAGACAATCTATGATGAACGTGCTTGAAATAAAATTGATTTATATGAAATTAAACCTAAGATATTATTGTATTTATATTAAATCAATAGGGATAATTTTATCTTTGAAAAGATTCATTAAATATGACAACAGATTCTTTCATAATCACTTTACAAAAGTAACCCTCCACCTGTTTCTTAAAATTGCTACCAAATCAACCAGGATTCTCAAATAATCACTTTTAGAAATTTTACCAAACATCTTTTTTATGCCAAAATTATTAAATAATCAGATTTTAACTTCTCAAAAGCAATACCAAATGGGGTCTTAGTCATCTTCTTTTCTCTGATGACAGCTTGCTTTTTTGTAAAGCTTCTGGGCAACATGTTAATATGCAAAAATAGAATATCACTTTCAGTCCAAATGTTAGTGATAGCTTGAAGAAAGAGATTCTAGAGTTGTTTGATTTGAATGATGCCCAATCCCATGATAAGTATTTGGGTCTTCCAACAATGGTGGGAAGGAATAAAAGAAGGACTTTTAATGAGATTAGAGAGAGGGTCTTGAAAAAGTTTTCCAATTGGAAAGAATGGTTGTTCTTTATTGGAGGGAAATAGGTTTTGATCTAGGCGGTAGCCCAAGCCATTCCGACAATTGTGATGAGCATTTTTAGTTACCTCAAGCTATTTGTCAAGAGCTAAAGTCGATGATTTTAGGTTTTTGGTGGGGTTCTCAGGATGTTAAATGAAAGATTAGTTGGATCAAGAGTGAGAAAGTTTGTATTCATAAGTCTAATGGAGGATTGGGTTTTAAGGATCTCTCGTCTTTCAACCAGGTGTTGCTTTTGAAACAGGGGTGGAGAATTTTGGAAAATCCTAACTCATTGGCCTCTAGAGTTTTGAAAGCCAGGTACTTTAAAGATTTTAATTTCCTTCATGCAGACGTTAAGACAGGTTGCTCTTATGTGTGGCACGGCTTGATTTAGGGGTGAGAATTGCTACGTAATCATATCAAATGGCAAGTGGGGAATGGCCAAGATATCAGAGCTTTTGTTGATCCTTGGATCCCTAGATCAACTTCTTTCAAGCTAATAACTCGCAACGCTAATGAGGAAGTTAGAGTGGCTACATTTATTGACAAAGATAATCACTGTTGGGATATTAAGATTTATCAAAGTTTTTTGGCTTTAGATTATGAGATGATTCTATCTATACCAGTGAGCATAAGGGATAGGCCGAATTGTATCTCTTGGCACTTTGATAAAAAGGGAATCTATTCGGTTAAAAGTTGTTATCGGGTGGCTATGGGTGATAAAATTAGGGAGGCTTGATCCAACTCCTCTGCAACTTTAAAGTGGTGGTAGATTCTCAGGAATCTAAATGTTCCTCCAAAAGTCAAGGTCTTCTTATGGAGAGCGTGCCATGACGCTATCTCGTCCCTTGCAAATCTTGCCAAAAGAAAATTTGTGGTTTCTCTGATTTGTGTCTATTATGGTGATTCTTTAGAGACTACTGCTCTTACTCTTCATTGGTGAAAAAAGGTGAGTTATATTTGGGAGGGTTCTGTGTTTTAGAGCATACTTTAGCCTTTGAAAAGTCTAGGATGTTTTGAGACTCTGTTGAGACTTGGAGACTTCTTTAGTTTGGTATCGATGATTATATAGGGTTTTTGGTTTGATCATAACTTGTTGCTACACAAAAAGAAAAGTAGATTGCATGATGATTTTCTGGTTTAGGTCTCGGGTATGCTGAATGAGTTCCAGGATACCCAGAAATCTATTCATGATCCTTCCCAGGTAGAGACATGTAAGTCAAAAGCGGATTGGTCCCCTCTTTCTCCTAGAACGTTAAAAATGAATTCTAATACGGATGTGATTCTTGGTCTTGATTTTATTGGTATTGAAGATGTGGTTAGAGACTCTGCAAGTGGTGTTTTGTCTACGCTTTCAAAGCCTTTTACTGGTGGCTTCTCAGTTGAATGTGCAAAGGTTATGGTTTTGAGAGAGGGTTTGATTATGGCAAAATAGCTAGAGCTTAATATTGCTTGGGTTGAGGTTGATGCAGCAAATGTGGCTGCTTGTGTTAACTCATCCAAGCCGTTATGTGGAATTGTTGGGTTTGTCTTCAATGATGTTCAAGCTTTGTGTAAGGATGCTAGGATATCAAAATGTCACGCCATTTCCAAGAAAGGGAATGGTTTGGCACATAATCTAGCCTCCTTAGCCATCTCTTCTATGAGAGATCAATTGTGGCAGGGATCTTGCCCGTTTTCTGCGTTTTAGCTTTTATTGTGTTGTTGTTTTGTTTAATTATTTTCCAAAAAAAAAAATAATGGCTTTGATAATGAATCCAACAACAAGTTTCCCTTCATCATCATCAAATTGCAAACTCTCTTTAATCTCAGATCTTCTTCACGGGTTTCAACAGCCTCGCCGAGCAACGGACAGAAAGTGACGACGAGGGGAGCCTCCACTCAACAACAAAGAGAGGGTCATTCTTGTATTGACCCTCAACGTTGTTGCGTTGACTGGATATGGCTCCCAAATCTAGTTTTAGTTTAGTTTTTATTATTATTTATTGTTTTAATATTTTATCATTTAAATAATGTGTTTTATTAAATGGAAAGTGTACTCAGTATTCACCTTTTTCAAGGCATTAAAAAATTATAAAAAAAAATCATTCAAATCATTTTAAAATGACAAATAAAGGTCGATTTTACCCTTTTTCCGTTAACTCTTAATTAGGAATGGTAATAGGTCGGGTTCAAATGGGTTTTGCTAAATCCAAACCCGAACCCATGAAGATTTTTAACATCCAAACTCGCCCACGAACCCGCAAAATTAAGCGGATTCAGGTTCAGGTTTCCCATCGTGAGTATTGGCCTCACCTATACCCGTCCGCGAACCCGTGAACTGATGCAGGTTAGTGTTTCACCTACGAATCTGCGATAATCAACAATCAAACTTATTGGATTTCGATGTTTCTCTACTATGTGATTGAAGTGATTCCCTTCTCAGTTCTCACACATATTCATATAAAAGTGAACTCATAAATATTTTAAATTGAGTGTAAAATTACAGTTTTTTTTTTTATTAACAATTTAAGCAAAATGATTTCAAGAGTCAAGTAACTGAAATCAAATAATGCAATCAAAATTTTAGCACCAAATAATCACTTCTCGGTGTTTCAAATGTTGACATAAATCAGTAGTTTCAATTAAAACAAAAAAGCATACTAAATTAAAACGAAAATATTAGTGCTCCAAATTACGGACCCCAAATCAGTAGCTTCAATTTGTTTGCTAAGAAACTATAGTCCCCAAAATTCACAAACCATCCTCTATTGAAGATTATATATATTTATAGCTCACTAAAACCAACATATTTAAATGCAAAAAATATTGTAATATTTTTTTCGAAAAAAACGATGCTTTAACGAAGAGTTGAAGAAGAAGAAGAAGTAGTAGCATTGTAGGTGATTAGGTGAACTGGTGAAGCGATGAAGCGAATGAGATGAGAGTGTGGCGTCGGTGAAGCAAAGAAGTAGATGAGATGGGAGTTTAGGGTTTAAACTCAAAACTATGTAGTTTTGAGTTTATTAAATTGCTCAAAACTACGTAGTTTGAAGTCTAGCTTTTTGAAAATTAATATAAATTATATTTTATTTAAATTAAGCGGGTTCGGGTTTGGATTTTTTCCAAACCCTCACCCGAATCCAAACCCACGATAGGTTGCAAAATCACACCCAAACCCCCCACAGGTTATATTTTCAAAACCCATACCCTTCCTTCAAGGGTCGAGTTTGGGCGGGTGCCTATAGGTTCGGGTGAAATTGATATCCCTACTCTTAACGGCCACATACTAATAGCAGGCGATGTTTGTACAGTTATAGGTAAAAGTTGAATATGACTGCAATTACATCAAATGTGAAGGTATGTTTATAAAATTTGGCCAAAAAATTAAAAGGATTTTTTGTTTAAAATTTTATTAAGGGTGAGTTTGGTACGCGGAACGGGACATGACAACGTGGGACAAGGTGGGATAAAAATCACAAAAATCTGTCCCACCCCAGACCCTCGGACAAGCATCAAAAAGTCAATTTTACCCTTTAACATTTCCAAAAATTACAACCACATCCAATACACCACCTAAACCCATCTCTCTCACTCTCTCACTCTCTCTCTCCTTCTTTCAATCATCTGGTTTCAACATCCAGCTCAAAGCCAAATCAAATCAAATCCAAATCTACCTCAAATCCTCAAATCCATGACACTATTTCTATTTACAGAAAAACTAAATCCAAATCTAGCGAAAATCAAATTTTCCCTGTCAAAAAATAAAAAGTATTCATCAACCTTCCATCATCATCAACCTTCAACCTTCCATTCCCAAAAGGGAAAAAAAAAAAAAAACCCCAGAAATTGTTTGTTTAATAACTTCGTGCTTTGCTGGTGGATGGTTCTTGAAAAAAAAAACAAAAGTGTTTGTTTTTGTTTTGATAATTTCACTCTTTAATCTAATCTCATGCTTTTATGTTTTTTTTTTTTTTTTTTTTTGGATTTATATTCATATTAATAATAAATGAATGATAATGAGAATCGGATAAAAAATGGATCTGGAAAACTGAGAAGTGGATTTTGTTGCAACATTTGGTCGCCGCATGAAGGAGGAAAAAGACAATAAATATCTTGGTTTTGATTGAAGATGAAGGTTGGTGAAAGGGGTTGAATTTGATTGCTTTTTTTTTTCTTGGAAGATTCTATTGCCTATTTTTTAAGATGGAGATTTTTGGAATTTGATGGCTCCATCTGGAATTTGTTTAAGAATGAAGAAGAAGATGATGTAGTTGTTGTTGATTGAGTGAAAATTGAGATCAGGATTCTAAAAATAAAATAAAAATTCCACAACAAAATCATGTTTTGGCTCCACTTCCAATTGGATTTGCTGTGTTCATGGTTCTGATAAGGTTACTGAGATACATGATTCTCCAACTAGTCTATTGAGCATTTTACCTGATTCAAGAGGAACAGAGCATGGTCCTGGCCAAGCCTCAAGTTAGTTAAGTAGATATTTTTGAGAGAGAGCTTCATTAATGGAGTTTCATGAAGCTCAATGTTCTTAGTTGTTGCTTTCTTTTCTTTCAAAATAGGTTCATGGTTCCAATTGGCTCCACTTCCAATTGGGTTCGCTGCAACAAAAATGGAAAGCTGTGTTTGTGATTATCCTATTTGCATTTGTTTTGTGTGAGAGAAGCTAATGGATGATGATGATGGATCAATGGTGAAGATTATCATGAGTTGATGACTTATTTATTTATTTAATATAATTTTAAAGTTAGTTTGTGATCTGGAATAAAAAAATGTGCAATGTGAAGAAAACCAAAATTAGAATTTTGTTTTCCATTTTTTTAATCTTAAAAGTCTCTAAAATTAATAGGGACACTCTGGTCATTTGAACATCTTGTCCCATCCAGTCCTAGTCATGCCAAACGCATAATAGTACGGTTAACAGTTGTGTCCTAGACCTTCCAAACATAATACAGAACAACATGTCCCGTCCTGTCATGTCCCATCCTGCCTTATCCTATTCCATCTCCGTGCCAAACGCACCCTAAAGGCTATATTGTCCAAAAAGTGGATTTTAAGCTAAAAACAATCAAACTATTAGAAACTGGAAAGTGATAAAAATAGAAACGATCCTAATTTTATAGCAATTTATGGTTTGACCCTTATTTTTATGTATTAAAAAGGACCGGTTTTATCCCTAGGCCGTTAAGTTGGTTGTCAATCAAGGTTTTCGAATGAGGTTTGTTCAATTAAAGAAAAAGATTATAATATCATCTAAACTCACGAGTGTTTGTGCAATTAACCTTAAATAAAATAATAAATTCAAGTCACATGCTAGGAAGCATAGATACTCTATTCGGTGAAGGTAACTCGTATCCAGTTAAGATACTTTCCGGATACTCCAGGATATGTATCCGATATGCCAAATGGCGTATCCGTTGACTTTTTCACAAGTTTGACTAAATGATACTTAGGGGATACTTGGGAGATACTTGGAGGATACTTAGGGGATACTTGGAGGATACGTTTGGAGCAATATTATAATTATTTTAGTATAAAACGGGGTCAAATTATAATTTCAAAATTTTAGGAGTCAAAATGAAATTGTAAGGAAATTTTGGTTTTGATTCAGTTGACATGGAGAATACCAGAATACTTGAGATTGTAAACCTTTCTCTTGATGAACCAGAGTTAGAGGCCGAATTATTTAGATTCTTTAACAATATGAATGGTGATAATGAAGTTAATTAGGAATTTAAAATATGTTTTATGAGTTTTTTTAAGTAGTATTTGGATTTTGTAATATGTTATGACTTATATGACGTATGTCTTATTTGGATTTTGTAATATGTTCGACTTATGTGGCATGTTTTATTTGGATCATATAATATGTTACATTATTATGACTTATGTAGTTATGTGACATATTTTATTTGGATTCTGAATATGTTTTTATTTCGAATGAATTATCAAATATGTTTTCATATATTATTATTATTTTTTAAATATAAATATATATTATTTTAATTGACGTATCCTGCCGTATCCGTATCCGTATCCGTATCCGTATCCTAATTTTTAAAGATTTACCGTATCCCAGTATCGTACTGTATCCGTATCCCGTATCCGTATCCGTATCCGTGCTACATAGGTCACATGTCATGTTATGAATTATGAATAGGCGGAGCGCATTAGACTCTCCCACCATTTTTTTTTATTTTTTTTATTTTTACTTCTATAGCAAGAGATATCGTATACGTTATGCTCACACATGACATATCATACGATTGACCCACTTACCAGTCAACCAAAACAAAATGAACAAAAAAATCTGGTTTTTTAATGTTTGATTGTTTGTTAAAGATTCCATCTATGAATAATTTACCCATAATTAAAATCACATTAAATGCTCACATTTGTTAATTTTGACAACACGTCCCTCGTCAAACGAATGGTCAATATTGGAAAATCCACAATATATTACCAAAAAAACAAACAAACAAAATCTTTATCACCTTCAAAAAGCAATCTTGTTATTTCAACGCAGTATCATTCAAGGAATATTCTTGAATTTTACATGTAGATCGGCGTTTTTTGAATTGCAGTTGTTTGCGTATTTATCTGAGAATGTTACTATATAGTAAGAGAGGACCCCATCTCCCGTAACACAGGAAAAGAAAAAATTGAAGTGGTTGGAGAACTAAAGAGAGTTTTGAGAGAGAAAAGAGAAAGCTATGCGTTTTACAGGTAAGCTTTAAACTTTTGGTTTTCATTGCTTAGATTTGCATGAATGCTTTCTGGGTTTGTCAATTTTTTACTTTTTTTTTTTTTTTTGGGTTGTTTGATATAGATATGATCCTGGCTCTTTTCATTTTAACACATTGATTAGCATTCTGTTTTCTGGGTTTTTTGTAGTTTGGTGTTACGACGCATGTATTAGTTTTTTTCTTTTAGCTGCTGTTATGTGATATTGAGATTTTTTCAACGCTGTTTCCTTTACACAAATGTTGAACTGATACCACCAATTCATGGTTTTCCAGTTTTCTGTGTTGTACTGTTAATATGTTCTTGAAAGAAACTCTTTCAAGGCACAATCATGAACTTTATTTTTTATTTTTTGTCAGTTTTTTTCTTTTGGTCTGAGTAAATCCCAAATATTTATAACCATTCACAAACATGAAACACCACAGAGCAATAATGTAATTTTGTTTTATTCATTTTCTTCATGTCATTTTAGTTTTTGTTTTCTAGTTTGAGAATTTATCAATTCAGCTCGTTGTTGGACTAATTAATTCTTGAATTACTTACCATAGGCTCCCAAAGTACATTGACAAGGTTTGCCATGTTTGGTGTCTGCTTGATATACTGTAAGCAAAATATCAGAAGATGTGTACCTTTTGTAGCCTTTGAATATTGCTTTTGAGGTTAGGAAGTTTCTATGATTCTTTCCTGTATGTAGGGAGACATTGAAAGTGCCCACTAGGATAGGACAACTAGGCATTTTAACATATTAATAGTAACTGTTTTAGTTTGATAAGGCAATAGATATTTATAAATTGCAATGTTCTCTTTGCATGTAGAAGCATATAGATGTGTTTATAGAATATATATGAATCGCAGATGGTGATGATGGTTCATGCATGTTCTCAAATATGTAGCTGTGCATAAATGGAAAGTTTCTTATTGCAACGAAGCAACATGGTATCTTAGTGATGCCTTGTGATATTACAGATTAAGACTAACAAAACTTCTGTTATATTAGGAGTAGAGTAATCAATATTAGGTCATTTCTTCATAATCTGTGCAATCTAGATGCTTGCCTCCGTGATTAATTGAAACAGTGGTCCAGGATTTGCTCTTACATTTGTGAAATTATGTTGTTGAGCATATATATGAGATCAACATCTATAATTTGTTTTTAGGTAGATATAAATGAGAACTTCATTTCAAATCATTTCACTTGGCAGGCTTTATTCCTCTCTTATTTCTATCACTCATTGCTGGGTGCGCTGCACGGCCTATATACCCACTTCCAAGTAAAAATGCTGATGGTAAGAAACAGCCACTTCAAACTTCTCGTCCTTATAACATTGCGCATCGAGGTTCAAATGGAGAGATTCCTGAAGAAACTGCTGCAGCATACATGGTATGTGTGACCATGTATTTATAGCATCCTCTTATCCTTCCCTACTTGATTTTCAATGTTCATTTTAGGAAATTACCAAAGTTTTGGTGATAAAGGAAGAAATCACTTAATGTATCTATATGAATTGTCTTAATATTACTCTTTGTTTCATAGATTTAGTTGTATGGCTCATATTACTCTTACGATCATGTACTGATGCTAGCAATTTCTCTGATTTATCTAAGTGAAACATTGATGAATATGTGAGATCTTTTTTCCCTTTTCTGCTTATGGGAGGAGAGATTAAAATGGACGGATGAGGAATTCTTAGTTTTTTCTTGCTTTGTGTATTTAGCTAAATCATAGGTAACTATATATTGGATATTGGATTTTTTGGACCCAAGAGAGTTTCTGTTTTGATTACGGCCAGTTATTCTTTCCAAACTTGTGAATTAGTTAATTCAATAGCTAAATTGTTGGAAGAGTAAACAACTTAGTTGCTTTTTTCACATGATAACCTTAATTTACTTTCGGTGGGTATATGTCTCATGACTGGTTTTTGCAGAGAGCTATTGAAGAGGGTGCAGACTTTATAGAAACAGATATTTTATCTTCCAAAGATGGTGTTCTTATCTGCTTCCATGATGTTACTCTAGATGACACAACTGATGTTGCAGAGCACAAGGAGTTTGCAAACCGTAAAAGGACCTACGAGGTTCAAGGGGTCAACACCACTGGCTTTTTCTCAGGTATGGATGCCATACTGATTCCACCTTCCTTTACCTTATGCTTTTTTAGTGCCACTGAACATGATCAAGTTGTGCTGCTTCGTATTTTGACTAGTCTTAATGCATAAGCACTGCACAGAATCGGAAGTTGCACACTTGCACTTCTGCATGTGTGTATTAAAATATCATTATCATTATTTCTTTCCTATTGAACTTATCCATTAGTTGCTATGGTTTTAAGTATAACTGTAATGTGGAAATTATTTAATTGGGTGCAGTTGATTTCACTCTTAAGGAACTAAAGAAATTACGGGTGAAACAGAGGTACAGTTTTCGGGATCAACAGTATAATGGTTAGTTCCTCTTTCATTTACGTTTATATGAATTCTGTCATATGCAAACTATAATATTCCACTTGAGTCAACATTATTTTTTGATTTATTCATATACATAATACATGTTTAATTTTTCTGTATATCACGATGAGTATAGACTCAATCTTGTATAGTCGTTGAAGATGCGGTTTGTGTCTGGATCGATCATTGCTGATGCTTACCAGCTTGTTAACAAATCTAATAAACTGTAGTCTAATGTAGATAATGACATCACGACAGTGTCTCTGCAGATGAGATAGACATAAAAAACTATCTAAAACTCAACTTCTGAAAACGTAATTATCAGAAGAAGAGTGATGTGTAGCTATGATCTAAATCTGCAAACTTCTTCTTTTCAAGACTCATTTGAAACTTGTTATGCATTTGACTGTCTTAATGCAGACATCATACTGTTGTTATTCAGAAAAAGATAATATATTCTTGAAAGATGTATAGTATATGTTTTGTCCAAGGCAGCACATCCTTTAGATAGATTTTTAGGACAAAATCTGAGTAAAAAGTCAATAATTTCATTTTGTATTTACCAAAATTATAAGCATGGCAAGGTCAACCGATTGCTTCAGTGCTCTGGATCCTTTGGCCTCAATTATGTCTTATTTTCTCAACACCTGGTTATCAACTAATTGATGGTTTCCCACGTTTTCGTTTTTTCTTTTTCTTTTTTTTCATTTTTTTTTTCATTAACCTGTCAGTAGTGTACTCTGGATCTGTTAACTAATAAAGTTACAATTCTCCACAACTGCTTGTCATCTAATACAACAATTTTGAGATCTGTATAAATAATGAATTGAAAAATTGATATATTTTGCGTTTCTCTAATTTCAATATTTTCTTGTATTCGTTGATTTTTTATTGATGTTGAGATCCCTCGGAACTGCTTGTTGTTTAGGTTAACAACTGTATGATATATATGACTGTTACAGACTCGATAACATTCTCTTTTTTAGTTATATATATATATATATATATTTATATATATATTTCATTTAAGCTCTTCTAGAGATTAGACATGAAATTTATTGACCTTTTGGGCAACATTGATGGTAGTTAACTGTATTTTGTTTATGAAATATTTCACAGGAAAATTTTCTATCATTACTTTTGAAGAGTTCATTGCAATTGCACTAGATGCATCAAGAGTTGTTGGAATATACCCGGAGATTAAAAATCCAGTACTCATCAATCAGCATGTGAGTAACTTCCTCCTTTAAGCTTTCCCAGGAAGTGGTTTCTCAGACAAAATTATGATTGCTTTATAACAAACAGATTTTGAATGGTGCATATTTCTCTTTTTTTAGAACGTGGGCATGTTACATGTAGATGAAATCACCAAAAATATTTCTTTAGCTCCTGACTCTCGTGCATTGTGGCGTTTTAGAGGCAATTAGTATTGAAGAAAGAACTATTTCAATCTAATTTTAATTAGATTAACGACTGTAATTTTGGGGATAGTGACATTGTTTGAAATCAAGGACAAGGTATCATAGTACATACTAAAGAAGTTCACTTTTCTTGCTTTACTTAAAATATTCGTAAGGAAACCTCACGTCTTGGATAGATGTGATATGGAATGTAGTTATTATTTATGTAAAAGATTGTGTTGGCAAGATTCTTAGTAATCTGTAAGTGACATTATTGACAGGTAAAATGGGCAGGTGGCAAGAAATTTGAAGACAAGTTTATGGAGACACTTAACAAGTATGGGTACCGAGGGTCATATATGTCAGAAGATTGGTTGAAACAACCTATATTTATACAATCCTTTGCACCAACTTCACTTGTGTATATATCAAATATGACAGACTCACCCAAAATCTTCTTAATTGATGATATCACCATTCCAACTCAAGACACTAATCAGGTTTGTGCATTTTGAATTCATATAAGATGAGTGTGAGTGTGAGTGTGTGGAATTCTTGTTGATTCTGATGGATTGTTGTTGATGTGCAGTCTTATTGGGAAATCACTTCAGATGCTTATCTTGACTACATTAATGACTATGTGATAGGCATTGGACCTTGGAAGGATACCATAGTTCCTGTTATTAATAATTATTTGCAGACACCTACAGATCTTGTTGCCAGAGCACATGCCCATGACTTACAGGTACACTTGTTTAGAAGAAACATATAGGAACAGAAATAGCAATCCTAGGAATGACGAGAGATTTCATCATCAACTTTTATACAGTAACTTTGGATCCATTTGCTTAATCTAAGTTCAAATTCAGGTGCATCCATACACTTACCGGAATGAGAACTCGTTTTTACACTTCAACTTTCATCAAGACGAGTATGAGGAGTACGACTACTGGATAAACAAGATCGGAGTGGACGGACTCTTTACAGACTTCACCGGCAGCCTTCATCATTTCCAAGAACTGACCTCTCCTCTCTCTATAGATGAAAATGATGAAAACAGCAAAGCATCTAAGCTATTGCATAAAATTGCTTCCTTGGTCTCTTCATATGGAAAGGTATGAGATACAAATATGTAAATGTTAGCATTCCATTCCCAAATCCCACCACCATAGAAACAGTGTCATCAAAATATGTTTATAGATGGTGGGTGGTTCAGACTTCAGGGTTTTAGTTTTCCCTTTAATTTTTACAAGTGCTTTTGAGATCATTCACTTAAATAAAAGATTCTCCATTCAGCTTGCATGAAACAGTTTAATTACAAGGTACTTTTTCCTACTCTTTGGTAATTAGCCAAACACATGCATGAAGCTCAGTAGTATTAAGTGCTTCATCATAAGATTACAAGTAAGCAAAACCAACATGTTCTATAGCTAAACTTTCTTGGATATCTCCTCCAGCAAAAACTTGGATTCAGCTGCAAAATCCACTGGAGCAACACCCCTCACTGTTATCCTTTGCCTCTTCTCATTGTTGTACTCATTTTGGGTTACACTAACCCGGAACAAATGAGGAGCCCAAGTTGCTTCTTTTAATTTCAGTTGAAACAGATTCTCTTCTCCCTCCTAAAACAAATCAAAAATCCAATTAATTATTTAACAAACTACCTTAGCAAATTACATTGATTCTACAAGTTTACCTGTGACTTCAATTTATCAAGCTCATCAGCACAACACCCAACTATCATTTCTGCTTCGTTGTTGAATAAAGAAATCCAAGCTTCTCCACTTCCATCACAGACCCTTACAACCATTATATATCTGCAAAATGGAAATTAATTATTATTCCAAAATGGATATTCCAAAACACTTGTTCATTTGCTTCAATCTCTCTAACCTTAGACTGCACTCATCATCATTTTTCTGGCACCCTTCACACCAATACCCAGATCCCATACCATCGGTCACTTTCTTGTTGCAAGTTTTGCAAGCACGGTACCACATCGTCTGATCAGGCTTTATTAGGCTTATAAAAGCCCTGATGTTAAAATACACTGGCTGCAAGAAACAAAAAAATAAACAATTCCACATTACAAACAAATGAATTTGAAAATTGATTGAAAGATTCTTGTTTCACTACAAATATTGATGTTGTATACCTTCTCCTCGCCCAAGGATGGATTGTTGGTTATGTGAGAAAGAGATACTCGATCAGAGTACATGGACCTTACTCCGCCCTTAGCTATAGGGCTCAATCCAGAGCCAATAGAGGCCATTGAAGTCCCTTTACCTTCGGACTCATACCTGCATATGCATACCAATATACTTATAACTTCAAAGCACTCTAGTTAAATAAAGGTATCACATAGACAAACACTTGACCAGAGCCAATATAACTCACCAGGACCTCAACTTCTTTGCTTCTGGAACATCGGGGTTAATCAGAACTGTGCTTCTGCCCAGTGTTGACAAAGATATGCCTGCAATAACAATTAAAACACATTTCATGTGAGCATAATTTTACTTCCAAGCCAAGCTCAGCTCAGTTAGCATGACTATCTTAAGACTCTTTAGATACCTTGAAAATCTCCAACTTTGAGGGATTTAATAGCAACTATGGGAGAGTTCTCAGCATTGTCAAGCAATTCCTGCCCTACACCAGTTGCTAGCTCATTCCACAAAGAAACAACCACTGTCTTCTTCCTGCAGGTCAGACATATATATGGCTTCAACATAACATAATAAAAAGATATCATTAGTGGCCAAGGAAAACATGTATACACTCACGTATCATCGGCAACAGTTATGTCACGCTTAGGAACCATTTCATTGTTACTCTTCCTCCGAATACTCATTGTGGGAGAAACATTTTGAACAACTCCAATAATATCTGAAGCAAAACACCATCTAGATTAACATCCTTTATATAAAGTGAAAAACACAACAATTTGCTTAATAAAAGATTCTTACCAACAAGCTCAGTCCCATTAACATAAGGGCCCAACTCATCAATGTGAACAAAATTAAATTTTGTTTCAGGAATGAAGGGTGCTTCATTACTGGCCTCTTCCACCTCAGAATTCTCATTCAAGTTCATTTCATAATCATTTTGAACAGTCTTGAACTGCTTGTTCGCAACCCGTAGAGTTCCCTTAGATATGTAATACACCTTCCCCAACTGGAACCTTTCGTAAAATTTCTTTGCTGCCTCGTTGAACATCGTTGCTTGTATTTGAGTACCCTGCATCAGGAAACAATTAGTGCACCAAAACTAAAATGTGAAAGAAAGCATTTAATTTAAGAAGATAATACAATGGCTTACATCTTCATCTGTCAACTCCACATTGAAAACACATCCTTCTCCTCTTGCATTCTTGTAAGTACGCATGTTCCCTTTACTTGTAACACGGACCTTGATGGTCCAATTGCCTTGGTAAGGATTCAATGACACAAGAGGATGAACTCTTCTAGTCATCGCCATTCGAGCAGCTGGGGCCATGCTGAGATTATATCAATGTAAATTAGGATTAACAAGTTATTCTCTATAAACACACAAAACTAAACTGAAGTAAACAAGTGATTTGACAATGTGGGTTGAATTGCAAACAAACAAAAAACTCACTTTCTCTGTTCATGAACAATTTGAGCAGCAGATTTAGCAACCATGTCTTGCTTTGTCTTGAAAACAAATCCAGGTCCTTCACTCTTATTCTGATTTTCTTGCTTTGGCTTCAAAACTATGCCAACCTCTTCACTTTTCACCTCAGCCTTGATCTCCATTTCAAGTGCAGGAGACACCACCTCACATTTTGTCACAATCAGGTACTTTTCAGATTTAGTTGGGATTTCATTGAGAGCATAATCCATAATGCGAATGAGACCCTTGTTTTGGATGTTCCCTGATATCACCTCCGATGATAAATTTGAGGGCAGAATCGCTCTCACATTCATCTTTCCATCACTTGCATTGAACCTACAAACAAATCAACCCCTTATCAATTGAAATTTCACTCAAACCTAAACCAAACTCAGATCTAAAACCAGACTTTGAAACAAAATCCATCAAAATGAATCAAAAACAGAAAACGTAAAGAGAAAGAGTTACATGTATCTGTTGCCGGTGAGCTTGAGATCCAAAACTTGAACGACGATCTGAGGTAGATCGGAGGATGAATCGGGCGAGGGATTCGATAATATGGTGGATATGGCATCTGGAGTCACTGTTTTCGCCATTCTCTCTCTGTAGACTCTCTGTGACTCTGTTTGGTTTGGATGGAATTGTGATTTGTGAATTGTGAGTGATGGGTTTGATTTTTGTATTAGTGGAGACTTGTGGCGCCAACTGTAATTAGTTTCCCGCTGCTTCTTTCAAATGATTTTTGGCGGGTTTTGTTTTTAGTAGGCGCGCGTTGTTTTGCTCGAACTTTTTGTATTTACCATTTTAACAATTTCTAATTGCCCTATCCATCAGATTCATGCCCGGCCCAATTAGTATTTCGTTTGATGGTTTATTAAAAATCAATATTTATACCTAAGCCAAGTCGTAGCGTAGGTGTGTATTTCTTTTTAATTGTTAATTTGTTAGTGAAACATTATTGAATTTGTATATTGCATTGCTTCAAAAAGTAAATATTATTTACTATGCCATAGGGGCGTAGATCAACTAGTAGATGGATGAGTTTGGGATTTAGGTAAATGATTCCTAAATTAGTGGTTCGATAATCATACCAATGGTAAAAATCTTCAAAAAAACAACTTGTCTAGATAGATAGATAAATAGTGTAAAAAAAAAAAATGAATAATTAATCCTAATTAATGTATTAATCTATGATTCAAGGAATACGTTGTGACTTTTATTGTTTCAATTAATCTTACACATAATTTGTAACCTACTTTGAAGTTTGAAAGATAAAAAGTATATACATCCAACTAAATTTTAAAGGGGCCTTTGCAAATTTAGCCTATCCCAACATTCACTTTGAGGAAATAGCCCGTTGGGAAAAAAAGTACATATCTAGCCTATCCTGATATTTACTTTCTAGGAAATAGTCTTTCTAGGATAATAATGCCCTCCACAATTAAACCGTGCAAAATGACTAAATTATCCTCTTACAATGTGTAAGGACGAAACTGCCCTTCTCTTCTTCTCCTTCAGTTCATTGAAAAAAACCAAAAGTTTCAGAAGTTGGGTCATCTTCTCCATCGTTCTCCTGTGGACCGGAATCTACTCCATAGTCCCATTTCAAATCCCATCGTCCTCACTGTCGACCGAAATCTACTGCTGTTCAAATCCCATCTCTGTTGGAATCTTGCTACCGACCGTAATCTCGACGGCGACCGGAATCGAGTTAGTGCCGACACCTCGCCCACACCTCCTTCAATCGAGCTTCACTGTCAAGTTTGAAATCGAGTTTTTTTTAGTCAATGTAAGTCCCGTAATCACACTTAAGTTTCCAATGTCATTGAATCTGTCGGTCTTTTATTGTTGTTTAAGTTTGAGACGTTTTTTTTATAAAATGAGGGATTGATGGTTTTGGATATCTTGCCTATGAATTTGGGTTTATGTATGTAGTATTGTTGGGTTTAGTTAAGGTGTTTGATGAAATGCCATATCAAGCTTTTAAAAGGGGCAGTATTGTTGTAGTTAAGGTATATGTAGTATTGTTGGGTGCAAACACATCGTCCTCACTATCACATGAATAACCGAAAGAAATGCACTCTAGTGAACAGTGTTGTATGGTTTGTTTTCACTTTTATTGTGTTGTATGGTTTGGTGGTGAAAGGTTTAGGAAATTTGTATGTGATTTTGTGAGGATTGATGCTGTATATATATTTGTTTGTGTTGATCGCTGCTGAACCAAAACAGGTTTAGGATTTTGCTATTGTTGTTGGTTGATGGTGTATGCATATTTGTTTTTGTTGGTTGGTTGAACCAAAACAGGCGCTGTTATTGATTCCTTTTGGTTTGTTATTGGCTTGGCTGGTGTTATTGAGAGCTAAGCCCGGGAGGAATGTTGTAGTCATGGGAACCATTCCTAGGCCTAAAAGAATTGTTCCTAGGCACTGACCTGAATTGAATGACAGTAATTGTTATACTGTTTTGACTGAATTTTTTTTTTTCAAAGTCTAAGGATACCATGTCTTGGGTGTTAGTTCAATGTGGTGAGCATTGGAAGGGTAACGCGTTTACCCGCCCTATTTCGTTTTCAGTAGGTCTAATAAAAAAATACAAGGGAGCGTACGATGAATTGGTGGAAACGATATACCAGCGGACAGGGGTTAGTAGAGACCAAATTTAGTTCAAGCTAACTTCGCATGTGGAAACGGGGGTTGATAAAGTTACATTGTCTGTTATGAGTGACAAAAATGTAGAGTTTGTGATTATTAATAAGGAAAAAGGTTGGGCCACAATTGATGTTGAATTTGTCAAAAAACATGAATTTCGACCTCCACCAAATCCAATCCAATCCAATCCAATCCAATCAGAATGTACGGTCTCGCCTATTAAACCCACCGATATTCCACGGTCTCCGGGGGGTACTCCAAACTATAAATCAGTTAGTGGCAGCAATAATCCCCTTGCATCCCAAGCTACACCCAGATTTACGTCAGCAGGCAATGACCAAGCGACGCCAGCATCTACTACCAAGCATGCAATTGTGGATAGTATTGAAAGCATAGATACTTCTGGAAGGTCTGATAGTTCTAAAACCAGTGATACAGAAGATGATAGTGGTGGGGATGATGATGCTGGGCTAGCAGCAACAGTTCTTGTAACAGAAGAACGAGGGTGAGTAGAACACCCAACAGTTCTTCACCGCCCCTAAACACACGTTGGACAATATCAGGTTCAGAGCTTTACTCAATACCAGCCGTTCAATTAGTGGATGTGTTTCAAAATCCAGGTGACCAAGGTCCATTATACAAATGACAGATGTTCAAGGACAAGCCTACATTGAAGCAAGCTGTAGGGTCGTATGCATTTGCAAAGAGGTTTGAGCATAGGATTTCACGATCTTCTAATACACGATTCACTGCCGAATGTACACAGAGAAGTTGTGGATGGGTTCTTCGGGCGTAGAAGTCGAATAGGAGGACTTATTGGCATGTTAAGACATTCGTTAATAAGCACACATGTGAGAGAAATGACAACTACAACGTTGAATTTAAACGTGTAAATGCTGCCGTGATAGGGGATTTGTATGCAAGTAAATATCGCGATCCTGGGCACATCATCCGTCCTAAAGATATAGTTTTTGAGATAAGGGAGCAGCATGACATACACCTCTCGTACAACAAAGCCTACAGGTTGAAGGAGCATGCTTTGAGTCAGGTATTTGGCGATCTGTGGGAATCCTTTCAGAGGTTGTCGTCTTATTTTTATGTATTGAAACAAGTAAACCCCGGGACTGTGACAAAGATCAAGACCGACTCAAAAAACCGGTTGAAATATGGATTCATGGCAATTGGAGCCTCTATTGAGGGGTTCAATTCTATTATTAGGTCGGTTATCTACATCGATACTACCCACTTGAAGGCTAGGACTAGGGGTGTTATGTTAGTTGCGGTGTGCAAAGACAGAAACGAGATGATATACCCTTTGGCATTTGGGTTTGCAAACTATGAATGCACAAAGTCGTGGACTTGGTTTTTGAAGAAACTCCGTAAAATGATCAAAAATCCGGACCGTGTGATGTTAGTTTCGGATCGGCACAATGGTATATTTAATGCAATGGAAGCCATATTCCCAAATGCAACACATGGCGTTTGTGCATACCATTTGGCACAAAATCTTAAAAGATTTTGCAAGCAGAGGAATGATCTGATTTGGCTTTACTACCGTGCTACGTATGCATACCGTATCGAGGATTTTGACCGTGCAATGGGTGAGTTGAAAGAAACTTGCCCTAAGGTTTACAATGAGCTCCTGAGCGTTGGGGTAGAGAAGTTTTCACGTGTACATAGCCCTAAAAAGAGGTACTTTTTGATGACCACTAACATTGTTGAGTCAATGAATTCTTGTCTACTTGGGGTCCGAAATTTGCCTATCACAGCAATGGCGGAATGTATCAGAGATTTGTTGCAAAGGTGGTTCTACGATCGTCAGACAAATGCACTTGAAATGTCTACATACTTGACAGCGTTTGCAGACGAACACATCAAAGAGAGGATAGAAACAGCGGATCGGTCTGCGATTCACCCCATTCACTACATGAAATTTAAGGTAGACAACAAATGGATTCCTAGAACAGTCGACCTTGACGAACATTCTTGCTCATGACGTCAATGGGATTCAGATGAGTTGCCGTGTTCTCATGCAATGGCGGTTGCTAGGTATGCTTGCCGGTCTTTTAACTCTGTACATTTATCTGTTGTGGTTTATTTTACAAACTTGGGGTAATCTGGTTTGTTGGTGTGTTATGGCCTAGGTACAAAGGTATGTCAATCAATGCACTGGCTTCTAACCTATACACAACAGGATTTCTTAAACATGCTTATGAAATTGGTGTCAACCCTGTTCCGGATCCCGAGATTTGGGACGTTCTCGTTGCAATCCGGAACCGTATTGTATTGCCATGGAAGAAAAAGATTCTACTAGGAAGACCAAAGAAGTTGAGGATACCGTCAGGTGGGGAGAAAAGAAAGTTACATTCTTGTTCAAACAGTGGAAAAAAAGGACACAATAAAACAAGTTGCCCGGAACCATCATCTAGCACATGCAAACCAACCAAAAAACCTTGATCATTTAGCATTTGTAAGAAAGAGGGACACAACAGACTGACGTGCCCAGACAAGCCACCTAAACTTACCTTGCTTGACACGAACGAAGAGAATGCCGTTGGACCAACCTGCTGAACCTACCTTTATTGATTTATGGTGTACGTACATAACCAACCTTAATAGGTTTATGTATCATTTGTGAAACTATGGATATGTATATCGGAGGAATAATATACTTGAAATACACCATCACCAGACAGTTGTCTGGTTTAATACAAACCAAAAAAGAAATGAGATGCATTCAGCGTGTAATCATTTGTTCTTATATTCTCTAACAATAACAATAGTAGCGTGTAATCATTTTGCAATTTCAGCTTGTAAACATGTAGTCACCGTGTAAAAATGTTTATATTTCAGCATGTAAATATTTCCATCGTGTGGCCCAATCTAATTTGTTTCTAGGCCTATTTAATCTTTCCTAGGCTCAAGTGTTTTTCGTTGCCACGTCATCAGTATTGGGGCTGATACTAAGGCCAGGAAGTTTAAATTCACACTGTTGATCAAAAATCAACAGTGTAAAAGATTTCACGATGCAAGCAAACCATTCTTACACGATATATTTAATATGTCGTGTAAGGTTTATTACTTTTCATCGTGTAATCTTTTAGACTATTGATTTTTGATCAACAGTGTGACTGATAACACGATGAAAAGTAATCAATATGACACGATATAATAAATGAATCGTGTAAGAATGCTTACTTTTGATCGTGTAATCATTCACATTGTTGATCCAAAATCAACATTCTAAAAGATTACACGATGAAAAGTAATAAACCTTACACGATATATTAAATATATCGTGTAATTGTGGTTACTTTTCATTGTGTAATCTTTTACCATTTAGTGTGTAATGATCTTCATTCAAACACGTTTCAAAATATATCCAAAAAACATCAAAATTGTAATTATCCATCAAAAAAAAAAATTACAATGCTACTCAATTTCCATAGAGTTGGCAAAGATATCCCTAGCAGCTTGTTTTCTAAAGGCCAGGATGTCCTGCTGGACAAAATTGAAGTGGGGTTCTTTCCCCATCATTACAAACTCTATTCCCTTTAGCATGAAAGCACCACAACTGCTACCATCCACCTAACATGGGAATTGATAGTGGGCCAATCTCACAGCCTTCATACAAGTCAGACCTTGTTTCTTGCATTTACTATCGTCGTAGTAACCAGACTTTTTGCAAATGAGTGGGAATAATCGACGTAGAGGCAATACTTGCTCTTGTCTATACTTTGGATTGTCCGGCAGTAGATGTGCGTTTGAGTCATAAATTGTAATATTCCAATTGTGGAGATAAACTACACAAAAAACCCAATGGCTGCCTCCCAAGAAGCAAGAGACTATAACCTGTTACAAATAAAGTTGTTTCAGCATATTGAAGTGAGTATGTATTCAATTGAGTAAGTCAACTATCTTACGTCATCAACACTAGCCAATGCCGTCCCCCAGGTTGGTTTGTTACCGATAGCGTATTCTATTAAGTCTAATAGGACATCAAATTCTCCCGGGTAGAACACTTTCGTCAATGGTGCATGGAAATCTGGTTGAAATTGACGCCAAATAAGTGTAAGTTCATTCTGCAACGAAGTAACAAAACGGGTCAGTGGGGGCTTTAAATATAGTAGAAAACTGTATTAAGTGGAATGAATCATGCAATGAAGTCTACTTACAAAGAAAGCGCAATCAACTACAGCTACTTTGCGTTTAAATTGCTTTTTCTCCATTGGGTCATTTTTCCGCTTACAAAGCAGGTTTATGTACGCATCCACATGCTCAATGCCTAACCATTCCATGGGATCTTCTAACTCTCTGAAAAATGATTGTGAAATAGAAGCTTCGATGCTGATGTAACGACTGTATTAAAAAACATGTGAGTACGATTAGTGGCATTGCACAAAATGTTAAATGACATGCTACACAAAGAACTTTTAAAAACACTTACAACAACAAGTTCAGATCATTCACAAAAGCGTTATATTTCTTGTTTACTTTCATCTCTTTCATTGCTCTAGAGGGATCTGTGTATGGACTTCTTAACCACTTTGACACCCATCACTCTCTAGCAATTTTTGTCGGGTCACGTGGTGGAAGACCAGCTCTGGGATTCCCTCGATTGGAAGTGGATTCATCGGCCCGGCCAGTCCAGATTCAGAGACATCGGGTTCGTGTTGAGTTCTTTTAGATGGTGGGGGAGGGGTATGTACATCATGTGAGGGTGGTAGAGGGGTATGTATGTCATCTGTCTCGGTGTGGGTGGGGGTTATCTCGGTGTGGGTGGGGGATGCTGTGGTTGTCTCGTTTTGGGTGGGGTCTGCTGGGGCTTCGGGGGTTGTCCTGGTGTGGGCGGGGATTGCGGGGGCTTACTCTATGTGGGTGAGGGATACGAGAGGTGTCTCGGTGTCCGTGGGGTCTGCGGAGGCTGTCTTGGGGTCTACGGAGGCTGTTTAGGTCGCTATCTCGGGGTGAATGAGGGTTACGGGGGCTGTCTTGGGGTCTACAGAGGCTGTCTAGGGCGCTATCTCGAGGTAAGTGAGGGCTGCGGGGGCTGTCTTGGGGTCTGCGGGGGATGTGAGGGGTAACTCGGTTTGGACAGGGGATGCGAGACGTGTCTTAGTGTGGGTGGGGTATGTAGGGGCTGTCTCGATGTAGGTCAGGGATACGAGGGGTGTCTCGGTGTGGATGGGGTATGTGGGGGCTGTCTCAGTGTGGGTGAGGGATACGAGGGGTGTCTCGGTGTGTGTGGGGTCTGCAGGGGCTGTTTTGGGGTCTGTGGGGGCTTTTGGGGGTGTCTTAGTGTGGGTGGGGTCTACGGGGGATGTGGGGGGTGTCTCGGTTTGGGCGAGGGATACTAGACGTGTCTCAGTGTGTGTGAGGGATACGAAGGGTGTCTCGGTGTGGGTGGGGTCTGCGGGGGCTGTCTCGGTGTGGGTGGATCCCTTAGTATGGGCTGTATCCAAACCTTGAGTGGCTGCCTCGAAAGGATCTGAAGGTGAATATGGGTTTGAGACCTGTTCTGCACGATCCTCTCCACGTGAACGTCTCTGTGAAAAGAAAAATGTTTATTCAAAATGAGTTGATAATATAACCAAATTTATAATACTACAAAATGATGTAGTGGAGTTATACATACCTGAATACCTACAAAAGCAAACAATTCGGTCCGAAGAGTTTCAAACTCGGACCGCATCGCGCTTTGGACCTCCTCACGTACGATGATGCGCATTTGGTCAAGTAGTTGATTCGGAATTGCAGTAGAGGTTGATCCCTAAACAATATTAATTGTCATGAAAATGATCGTTATTTAAAGAGAATAACATAATGAAAATAATCACCTCTGATCTCTTTGATTGCTGTCTACGATCAACTGGTGGAGATGGAGGTTGAGGTTGACGCTGACGAGTAGGAGATGAAGTCCTGTGGTTATCGTCAGACGACAGCAATCCTGTCTGTGTCCTTCCTAAGGATGGATGACGGAGAGGCGAGTGTGACTCATCAAGAGGTGGGGGTGACAGATCAGGTCTGTCACGGACATGCCGAGTGGTGCGCATACGTGGTGATGCATTAAAAAAGTTCCGTCATCTTTTAATTGGATCATCAGGACCATGGTACTACTTTCGTTTATTCTTATGGAGTTGTTTCGATGACGGCTCAGCTCTGTCCTCTTTGCCAACGAAACCCTTCAACGGTACAAACTGAGGTCATTTGGATATGTCATCTTCAATGCCCCTCTAGTAGTCCTCTTTTTCCTCCCTTCGAGTAGGCCAGATCTCGGCTAATCCAGTGAGCTGTAAAATATTTCCCTTTCAATTAGTAACAAAATAGCATACAAATTCAAAACAATCTACCAATTCTACATTTACCATTCCGTCAGCCTCTTTCTCCAACCATGTTTGAGACACAGTTGATCCCCGTTTGATAAATTCCCAATTTTTAAAACGGGGGCATCCGTGATTAGCGAACCTGTTGCCCAATTTTCTCCGCATCGAAGGGATGGCCTCCATTGCCCAGAACTTCCAAGGAAAAAAACCAGTTTATTAGATGAATAAGATGATATTTTAAAAAACTATAAGAATAGTTCGACATATTGTCAACTTTGCACGATACCTGAACTCCCCAAACAAAACCGTATAGGTTGTATCTTCTTGTAGGACCCAACGGCTTCGGCACCTTAAAACCAGTTCGAATGTAGTACAATGTCATCTTGAATACGTAATGACCCTATGGGAACAAATTGAATGCCTCTATGTCCTCAACCAACGTCATTAGCCAGTACGTAACTTGTCTCCTGTAATCCTGGCCGAAGAGAATGTTGTTCGCAAACAACACAAGTGCCATCTTCAAAGCATCACCCTCTCTCTTAAAACTCTGATGCATGTTCAATCTGTACTACGTTTTCAGTCTGTTGTATATGCTCGTCGTTCTGTGTTACGTAGCTCACCACTGCTAGGTTGTCAGTCTCTGCTACATTCTCTGCTACGTTCACATTCTCTGGTTGGTTCTCAGCTTCTGGTACGTTCACATTCTTTGTTACGTTTTGGTTCTGTTTAAGGTCTTCATTCTCTGCCATTGCCTGGTTCGTTCTCACTCTCTTGTATGTTCTCATTATCTGCTTACAAACTGAAAATATTTCCAGGATTATTACAAACTTCGTTACACGATGACACACATACAAAGCAAATAAAAATGAAACCATTAATCTTTACACGCTGTAGTATAAAATTCTTTACAAGATGAGCTATACAAGTTTTTAACCGCTCAATTGCAACGTCATTTTAGCGTGTAACCATTCTGGATAATTTCCAACATAACATCAAACCCAGATTCCTTACACGCTGTCTAAACAACGTAGTTACACAATGATTTAAAAGGGTTTACACGCTATGTCTAAAGTAATTTTATCGTGTAACCATTCTCGATAATACAAAGTTCAATAAATGAAATCCAGATTCCTTACACGTTGTATAACAAACTTCGTTACACGATAATTTGTACAAGGGTTTACACGCTCAAATGTAAAGTAGCGTGTAACCATTCTGGGTAATACAAATTCAATAAATCAAAGGGAATCCAGATTCCTTACATGATGTATAAAAAACATAGTTACACGATGATATAAAAGGGTTTACACGCTAATTCTAATGTAATTTTAACGTGTAACCATTCGGGGTAATTTACAAGTTTTTCATTCGAACCCAGAATCCTTACACGCAGAATAACAATCCTCTTTACATGAATACTTGTACTAGGGTTTACACTTTACACGCTCAATCTTAAACTCATTTTATCGTGTAACCATTCTGGGTAATTTGAATGTCTAAATAAGAAATCAATCATAAAAAACACAGTATTGCTCACAACAAATAAATTAAATAAAACCCAAAGTTCAACAATCTGTAATCCAAAGTTGGTACCTACAGTTTGTTGATGAACAGTTCTTCGGCGAAGTTGTTGATGAACAGTTCGTCCACAATGAACAAATCTTCACTTTCTGAAAACCACTTTCTGAAAACCACTGTCTGAAAACCACTTTCCCACTCAACAATACAACTTCCTGAAAACCTTTTTCTCAGACGTCCTTTTCAAGGTTTAAAGGCCAAAAACGTTTTTAATTTCATTTGAGTTTTATGTATTTTATTGTTTTCAAATTTCAAAATTAGCCGAAGAGTCGTAATTAAGTGCCACGTTGGAATCGCAGTAAGGGTATACTAGTCCAAGAAACTTTCTCTTGGATAAAAAAAGTTAACTTATTGAGATGTGACAGTTTCACAAAGGCCCATTAGTAAAGGTGACTTTTCACTTTTCCCTGGTAGGTATGTTCATCTCGTTCCACTTATACGTAGGCCTAAGAGATTTGTTCCCAGGCTTAGGAGAATTGTTCCTAGGCTTAACAGAATTGTACGTAGGCCTATGAGATTTGTTCTCAGGCTTAGGAGAATTGTTCCAAGGCCCGCAAATAAGTCGCTGCTTTTCATTTTCAGAAAGAGCTGAACAATAAACTGGTGGCTTTCCTTAGTGTACCAACCATTCAGTTTACAATAACAAAATAAATGTTCATTTAAGATAAGTTTAATGGTTCAATTAAGATTTAAGGCACAATGGTTCATTTCAAATGTCAAGGTATTGGAAAGGTTACAATGGTTCATTCTTCAATGAAATTAATGTAAGAGGTGACTCTTCAGTTTTCACTGATATGGGTCATATTCTTCCACTATAAAAATGTCAATTGCTGAGTTATTGTAAGGTTTCCCGTAGTTTTTAATTGCCTTATTTCGTGATCAAACCATTTGTGGGGATCATGTAAGGGTAGCTTAGGAATGTGTTCAAGCTCAAGGCCCTTGCAAGTGTTAAGCACTCCAAAGGTATATGTTTAGTGCTTAATTTTCTATGAAGAGATTTAGTGCACACACTCACTTAGCTTACTTGCATTTGTGTGCATTCTCTTCACATGTCACTTTTCACACTTGCACTTCTTTGTTATATGTTGTTGTGTGTTTATGTGTCTTGTAATTCGTTTCCCGTTGTTGTTCTGAAACGTTCGCGCTTGCAGCTTGTGTGCTTGCTTTTAGCGCGAAGATCGCCGTTAGAGAATGCCTTTGGCTTCTCCCTTGGTTTCACCAAAATTGGTGAAACGGCGGTTTGGATCGGCGGCCTGGCCGCTGAATGAAACCGCCGTTTCATACCTAATTGATTTTATCACTCGGGTTTATTCGGCGGTTTGATCGGCGGTTCCGAAACCGCCGAATGAAACCGTTGTTGTTCCCCTGTTGTGTCAAGTCCAATTCGACGGTTGAATCGGCGGTCGGTGGCCACCGAATGAAACCGCCGAAGTTCCCCTATTTCTCTCGGGACTAATTCGGCGGTCACATTCTGCGGCCTGGCCGCCGAATAAAACCGCCGATTGGCGCATTTCTTTGAAACTTACTTAAACGACCTCACTTTGGTTTGGCCCACTATATATATGCCATTTTGTCTTTAGGTCAATCAAGAGAGTTCATATTCAGATTTCATACTTAGGATATTTTTCAAATAGAAGAAAAATTCCAAGAACTCATTTTTAATTACTCAAACACTTTTTCATGATCATCAATCATCATCTAGCATCATCCTTGATCATCTAGATGTCATCTTGCATGGATTCTTCATCATACTTTGCTTGGTAAGCTTTTCACTAATATCTTACATATTTTGTGTTTCTCTTAACAAGCAATCTCAATTTAATTACTTGTATGTGATTTTATATTCTTTGAATACAAGTTTGAGATTAGTATGATGTATGTTTGAGAAGTTGTATTGTGCTAGCATATTAGGTTTTGTGCTTAATATTGATTAGCTAAACTAATTGACATGTCATTTAGTTTTGATATCTAGGATTGTTCTTAATTGCATATTAATCATCTTAGATAAGCATATAGGGTTTCCCTTGCTCTATGTTGCATTTGGATATTCATATATATTCACTTAGGGTTGTATTCTCTTCATAGAGAAAGTAAGTCTTGTGTGTAGCATCCGGGATTAGGTTGCTTAGATCGCAAGCAAAATTGAACTAGGTTCACTCATACCGGGATTAGGTAGGTGTGTGATTACTTCCGGGATTAGGTTGTAATCGTTTGCACATTTAGTGGATTCGAGGTTCGAGTGTGGCTTACTTACATAGCCCGTGGTTTTTCCCGTGAGGGTTTCCACGTAAAAATCAAGTGTTGTTTTAATTTCCGCACCATATTACATTTGCTTGTTTATATTATCTTGAGGGCATTTTTGTAATTTTGACTAACACAAAAAATTGGGTAAAAAGCGTAAAATCTATTCACCCCCCCTCTAGATAGTTCTATACACACCGTGCTATAATTAGTTTCAATTGGTATCAGAGCGGGTTCCTAGATATACATAGGTGATCCTTGCTTATTTTGGTGTGTTTTGCATTTTGTGTGATTTTTGATCATTCATACATTTGCATTCATCTCATTCATTCATAAACACTATGAGTGGAAACAGTGGAAATGGTGGTGGCAACGAAGGTGCTTCTAGCACAAGGCCTCCACTTCTTACCGGTTTGAACTATTCCCAATGGAAAGGGAAGATGGAATCCTACATATGCCAAATTCACGACCGTGCATGGATGGCGGTGGAAGACGGATATGATCTCCCTATGATGACTCCCGCAGGTGGAGGAGAAGATGTTTTGAAGCCTAAGGCGCAATGGAACGCGCAAGAGTTTGAGGCTTCAAAGTGGAATAGGAAGGCGATGCATGCCATCTTGTGTGCTATGGATGAAAATCAATACAAGTTGATTCAAAATACTAGGATAGCTAAGGAAGCATGGGACATCCTAGAGATTGCACATGAGGGAACCGAAGTGGTGAAGGACTCTAAGCTTTAAGTCCTCCAAACTCAATTCGAGATGCTCAAGATGGAGGAGAATGAGTGCTTCAACGACTTCGAGATCAAGTTGATGGATATAGTCAACCAAAGTCATCAACTTGGTGATCCATATTCGGATAGGAGAATCAAGCAAAAGATTATGAGATCTCTACCCGATAGGTTTGAATCGAAGGTGACGGCTTTAGAAGAAAATAGTGGTTATAAGGATATGAAGCCAAGTGAGGTGATTGGGAGACTTTTAGCTTATGAGTCTAGGAAGGGGCCTATCTCCACACCTCCTAAAAAGCAAAAAGGAATTGCTTTGAAGACCTCCAAGGATGAAAAGGAGGAAAAGAAGGTTGACTCGGATGAAGACCTTACCTTGTTTGTAAAAAGGTTCAACAAGGTTATGAAGTTTAGAAGAAAGAGCTTTGGATCAAAAGGACAAGATTTGAAGAAAAAGGGCTCTTTCAAGAAGTTTGAACCTAGGCAAGAGAGGACCGAAAGAAAAGGGGTCCGATGTTTCGAGTGTGGTGGCATAGGTCACTTTGCCCCCGAATGTGCAAATCACAATGAGAGGAAAAAGGGAAAAGTGATGGCCGCCACTTGGAGTGGAAGTAGTGATGACTCCATTGAGGGAGATGAGTCTTCGGATGATGAAGAGCTCATGGCGAATCTCCTTGCTTTTGCCTCCTCCCATAAGAGCAAAAGTGGTAGTGAGAGAGAGGAAATGAGTCGAGAGGAAAATGACTTAAGTAATGTAGAAAGTGATTCCTCTTCTAACTCCATGAATGTATTTGTGGAGAAAAAGGTGTTTGCTAAATATCATGCCGAATTTAATGATTTAGCAATCAAGAGCACAAGAAAGATCAAGATGTTGAGAGAAGAAAATCTTGAGCTTGCATCTCATAATGACCACTTAAGTGAACAAGTGGAAAAATTCAAGAAGATGGAAGATAAGCTAAAAGAGGAGTTAGTCTTATCTAGGAGGAATGAAGATAGCCTAAAGAGGGAGCTTGAAGAAGTCAGAGAATCTATGACTAGGATGGATTCTAGCACCAAGAAGCTTGACCATATGCTTGGTGTTGGAAAGAGTCCATGTGACAAGAGGGGTCTTGGGTATGAAGATGGCAAGAAGATCTCAACCTCTAACAAGACCGTGTTTGTCAAGAGTTTGAGGAAAGAAGAAACTTCATTTGTGCAAATTCCTAGGAAGAAGTTAGAAGTAGGACAATGTTCAAATGCACAAGTGAAGATGGGGCCAAGAAGGCAACCTCAAGCTCAACCCCCTAGGGTCTCTCAAGCCAACATTCCTCCTCAAATGGCTCACAAAGGAAAGAGGCCTATCATGCAACCTCAAGCTTGGAAGCAACCTAGACCGGTTCAACAACGAAGACGCATTGAACCCTTTCATCCACAAAGACAAAGACAAGGTATGATTCCTTATTTTACTCATATTTGTCACTTTTGTGGATTTAATGGTCATATTAGACCACATTGCTTTCGCTATATAAAAATGTGCAAAACTAGAAGCATGATAGAGAAGAAAAAGAAAAGAGCCATGATGCATGTTCCTAGGAATGATAATATTGATTTGCATGATCCTAGGAATAGTAGAGCACATGTACCAAAGACCACTAAGAAAGCTAAAATTGTTGCCAAGTGGATTAGAAAGAGTGAAAATGTTTGCCATGTTGCACAAATAGCCTTGAAGGCAAATTCTTCTAATTTTTGGTATTTGGATAGTGGGTGCTCTAGGCACATGACGGGAAACAAGAGTTTCTTCGAGACTCTTGTTATGGAGGAAGGTGGATATGTCACTTTTGGTGATGGATCCAAAAAGAAGGTTGTAGGGAAAGGAACCATTTCCGTTCCCGGTTTACCCTCCTTATCCGATGCTTTATTTGTTAATGGCTTGAAAGCCAATTTAATAAGCATTTCACATCTAAGTGATGAAGGATATTCCGTCTTGTTTAGTAAAAATGATTGCTCAATCCTAAAGCCCGATGGACAAACCTTGTTGAAAGGTATGAGATCTAGCGACAATTATTATTGTCTTGAAGCTAGAATAGTCTCAAACAATGTGTCCATGGATGAGCAAGTTGAGTTGTGGTATGAAAGACTTGGCCACATGAACTTTAGGGATTTAAGAACCCTTGGAAAGTTCGAATGTGTGCGTGGCCTCCCTAAGCTTGGGAAGAAAGCCAATGGAATTTGTGGACCTTGCCAACAAAGAAAGCAAACTAAAAGCATGCACAAAAAGGGTAAGTATCTCACCACCAAGGAGCCTCTTGAGCTTCTCCACATGGACCTCATGGGTCCCATGCAAATCGAAAGTTTGGGTGGAAAGAGATACATTTTTGTTTGTGTTGATGATTTCTCTAGGTTCACATGGACATATTTTCTTAGAGAAAAATCCGAAACTTTTGATAAGTTTAAAATGCTTTGTAATAAATTACAAAATGAAATGAACTCTAATATTAAAAGCATAAAACGGATTAGAAGTGACCATGGGAGGGAATTTGAGAATGCTACCTTTGAAACCTTTTGTAATGGTTTAGGTATCTCCCATGAGTTTTCGGCTCCTAGGACACCTCAACAAAATGGAGTTGTTGAGAGGAAAAATAGGGTCCTTCAAGAGATGGCCCGTGTGATGTTGCTTAGCAACAATGTCCCTAGGAACCTATGGGCCGAAGCCATCAATACGGCTTGCTATATAGTAAATAGAGTTTTCCTAAGGCCCGGTACTAGAAACACCTCCTATGAGCTATGGAAAGGCAAGAGGCCAAATGTTAGCTACTTCCACACTTTTGGAAGCAAATGCTACATTTTGAATGACCGTGATCAACTTGGCAAATTCGATGCTAAGAGTGATGAGGGTATTTTTATTGGCTATGCCTTGAATAGTAGAGCCTATAGAGTTTTCAACTTAAAGACTCTAAGTGTTATGGAATCATCCAATGTCGTATTTGATGATACTAGGCTCAAGTCTAATGTCCATGAGGAGGAGGAAATTTTAGATGATGACTCTCCTTTGGAGAGGGTTGTGGTGACTCCCAATGTTGGGACATATAATGAAGTCACACAACCTATTACTAGAGTTCCTAACTTCGACTCTAATGAACCCGCTCCATGGGTTAGAAGACTCCATAACAAAGAAGATGTTATTGGAGATGTTAATGAGGGTGTTAGGACTAGGCGTCAAATAGCTAATCTAATTAGCTTTACATGCTACACCTCTCAAATAGAACCCAAAAAGGTTGATGAAGCCTTGAATGATGAATTTTGGGTTCTTGCCATGCAAGAAGAGCTAAACCAATTCGAAAGGAATGAGGTTTGGACTCTAGTTCCTAGGCCTAAGACCACTAATGTCATAGGCACTAAATGGATATTTAGGAACAAATCCGATGAAGATGGCAATATAGTGCGGAACAAGGCTAGACTTGTAGCACAAGGGTACTCTCAAATTGAGGGTATCGACTTTGAGGAGACTTTTGCTCCCATTGCCCGCTTAGAGTCCATTAGGCTTCTCTTGTCCATCTCTTATTTGCACAAGTTCAAATTGCACCAAATGGACGTCAAGAGTGCCTTCCTCAATGGCTTCTTGCAAGAGGAAGTGTTTGTTGAACAACCCAAGGGGTTTGTGGATGCTCACCACCCCAACCACGGCTATCGCCTCAAGAAGGCTTTATATGGGTTGAAACAAGCACCGAGGGCTTGGTATGAGCGCCTCACTCAATTTCTTGTTGACAACAACTACACAAGAGGTAGTGTTGACAATACGCTATTCATCAAGAGAGACAATGATGAGCTTTTCATAGCTCAAATATATGTTGATGATATAGTTTTTGGCTCCACCAACAACACCAAGGTCCAACAATTTGTTGATGTTATGTCTCATGAATTTGAGATGAGTCTTGTTGGTGAGCTTAGTTACTTCCTAGGTTTGCAAATTAGGCAACTAGATAATGGGATTTTCATAACTCAAGCCAAATATACCAAAAACCTAGTGAAGAAGTTTGGTTTAGAAAATGCCAAACATTGTGATACACCCATGAGTACCACTTTGAAGCTAAGCAAGGATGCTAGTGGTAAAAGTGTAGAACAAACGTTATATCGTGGCATGATAGGAAGCTTGCTTTATTTGACCGCAAGTAGGCCCGATATATCCTTTAGTGTGGGTGTGTGTGCTAGGTACCAAGCGGATCCCAAGGAGTCCCACCTCTCTTCCGTGAAGAGGATCATTCTCTATGTGAATGGGACATCCAACTATGGGATTTGGTACTCTTTTGACACTAATGCTAGTCTTGTAGGCTTTAGTGATGCGGATTGGGCAGGAAATTGTGATGATAGGAAGAGCACATCGGGCGGTTGCTTCTTTCTAGGCAACAACTTGGTGTCTTGGTTTTGCATACTTGGTGTCTTGGTTTTGCATACTTGGTGTCTTGGTTTTGCAAGAAGCAAAACTCGATTTCCTTGTCCATGGCCGAGGCCGAGTACATAGCCGCGGGGAGTGGTTGCACACAACTCCTATGGATGAAGCAAATGCTAGTAGACTACGAATTCAACCAAGGTACTCTCACTCTCTTTTGTGATAACATGAGTGCTATTAATATTTCCAAGAATCCGGTGCAACATTCTAGAACTAAGCATATTGACATCCGCCATCACTTCATTAGAGAGCTTGTTGAAAATAAATACATAGTACTTGAACATGTAGGTACTAATGATCAACTTGCGGACCTATTTACTAAACCCTTAGATGCTACTCGATTTAAAACTCTTAGTAGATCTATTGGGATATGTCTTGTGGAGTGATGTGTTTTATAATTGACCCCATATGGGGATCTCAAGCAAAGAGAGCTATTTTGCATTCTTGTCACTTGCAAAAAAATTTGAAATAACTTATGCCTCTTCTTTTGATTGCTTGAGTAAGCTTGGTTGTACATATGTATATATATGTTTTCAAATTCTATAAGTGTGAACCTTGCTTGTCTACAATCCATGTCATATTTATGTTCAAACATGCATTTTGGGACTAGGAGATTTACATAGGAAGTATGATGTGAATGACCTATAGTTATCTCCATGACATGATGATTCTTAAATAACATGCTAATGTCTAATGAAAAAGCATGAAATTCATACAACATGCTCTCATGAAAAGCATGAATTGATGATTGCATATTCTTAAAATGCAAAACTTGTGTGAAAGCTTATGAGACTCAAAATGAATAAAGGATCTTGTATCCGTTCAAAGGAATTTACATTCCAAATGTCTCTCTTTCTTTATTGGTTGAACATGGCTACTATCATACGGATATCTTATCCGGAAAAATCAAATAGGGTGCAAAGTCGCTCATGCCATGTTTCGCTTATAAAGTTGGATATAGTTACTCTTAAATTGAAATCAATAATCTCTATATCCTTGCTTTTCCCATCACATTGGTGAAATTGGTTTGAATTCTTATTAGAAACCTTTGTCATTTGCTTTGCCAAATACCATTGTATTTTGGACTTGAATGCTATATGTCTTGTATGCAAAGCATGTTGGATTCACACATTTTCATCAAAAATAAATCTCCTTGTTTCTCTTCAATTAATTGAGATGCATAAAGTGACTTATATGTATATGCAAATATCTTGCATGCTTCTATCTCTCTTTGCCTTGAGTGACCCGGTTGGGGACTACTCCTTTGCCTATATCATCACAAAAAGGGGGAGTAGGATATGGTAAGGGGAGATGCAAATTGGTGTTGCAATTGTGCACTTTAGGGAGATAACACATTGAGGGGAAGTAACCCTTTGAGGGGGAGCATTGCATTTATCATACATTGCATATATTTTGTAATGTTGTGCCTAAATTCTAAAAATGCAAATGCTTGTTTTGATATCACTTGATTAATCTCACATGTACATTTTGGAAAAATATAGAAACTTTGTTTTGTAGGGTTGGTTGTTCTACAAGAGATTGAAGCATTGAAGATTTTATTTTGTTTATTATCTCTTTGTATTGTAAAAGATCTATGTTATCCCGTTGTTTCTATTTTTATGTGAGGAATCAATATGAGTGGTGGTTTTGTCACGAAATAGCCAAAGGGGGAGATTGTAAGGTTTCCCGTAGTTTTTAATTGCCTTATTTCGTGATCAAACCATTTGTGGGGATCATGTAAGGGTAGCTTAGGAATGTGTTCAAGCTCAAGGCCCTTGCAAGTGTTAAGCACTCCAAAGGTATATGTTTAGTGCTTAATTTTCTATGAAGAGATTTAGTGCACACACTCACTTAGCTTACTTGCATTTGTGTGCATTCTCTTCACATGTCACTTTTCACACTTGCACTTCTTTGTTATATGTTGTTGTGTGTTTATGTGTCTTGTAATTCGTTTCCCGTTGTTGTTCGGAAACGTCCGCGCTTGCAGCTTGTGTGCTTGCTTTTAGCGCGAAGATCGCCGTTGGAGAATGCCCTTGGCTTCTCCCTTGGTTTCACCAAAATTAGTGAAACGGCGGTTTGGATCGGCGACCTGGCCGCCGAATGAAACCGTCGTTTCATACCTGATTGATTTTATCACTCGGGTTTATTCGGCGGTTTGATCGGCGGTTCCGAAACCGCCGTTGTTCCCCTGTTGTCAGGTCCAATTCGGTGGTTGAATCGGCGGTCGGTGGCAGCCGAATGAAACTGCCGAAGTTCCCCTGTTTCTCTCGGGACTAATTCGACGGTCACATTCTGCGGCCTGGCCGCCGAATGAAACCGCCAATTGGCGCGTTTCTTTGAAACTTACTTAAACGACCTCACTTTGGTTTGGCCCCCTATATATATGTCATTTTGTCTTTAGGTCAATCAAGAGAGTTCATATTCAGATTTCATACTTAGGATATTTTTCAAATAGAAGAAAAATTCCAAGAACTCATTTTTAATTACTCAAACACTTTTTCATGATCATCAATCATCATCTAGCATCATCCTTGATCATCTAGATGTCATCTTGCATGGATTCTTCACCATACTTTGCTTGGTAAGCTTTTCACTAATATCTTACATATTTTGTGTTTCTCTTAACAAGCAATCTCAATTTAATTACTTGTATGTGATTTTATATTCTTTGAATACAAGTTTGAGATTAGTATGATGTATGTTTGAGAAGTTGTATTGTGCTAGCATATTAGGTTTTGTGCTTAATATTGATTAGCTAAACTAATTGACATGTCATTTAGTTTTGATATCTAGGATTGTTCTTAATTGCATATTAATCATCTTAGATAAGCATATAGGGTTTCCCTTGCTCTATGTTGCATTTTGGATATTCACATATATTCACTTAGGGTTGTATTCTCTTCATAGAGAAAGTAAGTCTTGTGTGTAGCATCCGGGATTAGGTTGCTTAGATCGCAAGCAAAATTGAACTAGGTTCACTCATACCAGGATTAGGTAGGTGTGTGATTACTTCCGGGATTAGGTTGTAATCGTTTGCACATTTAGTGGATTCGAGGTTCGAGTGTGGCTTACTTACATAGCCCTGGTTTTTCCCGTGAGGGTTTCCACGTAAAAATCAAGTGTTGTTTTAATTTCCGCACCATATTACACTTGCTTGTTTATATTATCTTGAGGGCATTTTCGTAATTTTGACTAACACGAAAAATTGGGTAAAAAGCGTAAAATCTATTCACCCCACCCCCCCCCCCCCTCTTCTAGATAGTTCTATACACATCGTGCTATAATTAGTTTCAGTTATATTTTAGTCAGAAAAGTCTTAAAGCTTACAAGTGGAAATGGAAGCAAACGACAGGAGCAGTCACAAGATGAATGCCATTACAGAAGTGATGCGTGAAAGGATTGCAAAGGCTGAGGAGACCATCACCAAGGAGCGTGAAAATGCAAAACGGCTACGTGATGATTATACTCTTTTGATGGGGAAATTTCAGAATCTGGAAGCTAAAATCATCAACTTAAACGTTGAGATTGAAGCGAGGGACAACGAACTCAATGGCCTCTACCAACTTGTTGAAAAAATGCAGAAGAAGTTGATGGACTTCAACATTCCACCATCACCTTGAATTCAATGTTTTTTTTAATGCTTTTTTACATGCTGTACCCCCGTCTATATAAATGGAAGTTATTGGTTCGTTTTCACATGCTTTACAAATTTCACATACTGTCATTATATTCCTTCATTACTCATACCAGTATAACAGAACAAATAAAATGGTCCTTCATTACTCTTACCAGCAAAACAGAACAAAACAAACAAGATCTTTCAAACAATCTTGCCTACTGAAACTCCCAAAATAAACACGAATACAAATAAAAACAACATCACACCAGTGCTTTCACTCTTCCTAGATACCTTCTCAGCAACATTCACAAAAGATTGAGGCCAAGAATGGCTTGAATGTCCGGAACGGCAACTTATTGCTTTATATGCTTCATCGGTTGAGTTAAACTTCTTGTAAGATGCTCCTGGAAAACCATCTACATGTTCATGACATTCAGGCCAAGAACTAAACACACCTGTTTTCCTTCCTTTGAAAACCACATAAACAGAATTCTTCCCCATTGGTGTTCTCAAAGTTTACAAATATCTGTAAATCGAAAAAAAGTGAGGAAGGTACTAGGGTAAAACCTTGTTGCGTAAATCAGGCAAAACCCTCTCAGTGGACGTGTGGAAGAGTTGGGGTATGGGAGAAGCAATCAGGTTTGCCTTTAACAGGTATTCAAACTGAAAAAAGATGAAGAACCCTAAGTTTGCTTGTTTTGGAACATGTGAAGAAGAAGAAGATGGGTTACGTTTGCCTAAGGACGAAGATAAAGGAAACATGGGATCCACACTTTAAACATGTCATCAATTGTTGGGATCCATCTGTAATCCACTAACAATTGATGACATGGATAGACGGTATGTGGGATCCTTCGTGACACGTGTCACAAATGAACGGTGCCGACAAAAAACACATCAGCCTAGGAAAGATGTTACAGGCCTAAAAACAAATTATATTGGGCCTAGGAATTCTTCTTAGGCCTTACAGATCTTACCCATTGATTAAATTATGGGGGCCCCGTAAAAATCTCAACGATCGACACCATCCTACGATGAAGGGGTATCAATGGAAGTATGTACGTGGAGTTTCGAGATAATCAAACGGTGGAACAAGTACGTCCATACCCATTACACTAGATATACCATATACCAAACAACCCTTTCAAATATTAACCCCTAAGTGCCTAAGAGTTTTTTCACAACCTTGTAAGTTGTTCTAGTTGCTTGAATCGATCTCCCGTATTAGATTTACACTTCCGAAATCGAGTCTGATGGGTGCACACCGCCTTTTTAAAACATCCCGTCCAATGACTCCAATCGGAATAAATAAATTAAATATTTTAAAATTTTATTTAAATCGAAATTAAATCGACCATGGGCCTAGGAGTTGTTCCTAGGCTTACAATACCTATTCCAAGGCCTTTAATATCCTAGGCTTAGTTCCTTCTTATCATCTCCAATACTGATGACGTGGCGAAGGAAAAACCCTTCAGCCTAGGAAAGATGTTACAGGCCTAGAAACAAATTATATTGGGCCTAGGAATTCTTCTTAGGCCTTACAGATCTTACCCGTTGATGAAATTACGGGGTCCCGCAAAAATCTCAACGATCGGCACCGTCCTACGATGAAGGGGTATCAATGGAAGTATGTACGTGGAGTTTCAAGATAATCAAACGGTCGAACAAGTACGTCCATACCCATTACACTAGATATACCATATACCAAACAACCCTTTCAAATATTAACCCCTAAGTGCCTAAGAGTTTTTTCACAACCTAGTAAGTTGTTCTAGTTGCTTGAATCGATCTCCCGTATTAGATTTACACTTCCGAAATCGAGTCTGATGGGTGCACACCGCCTTTTTAAAACATCTGAAACTAATTATAGCACGGTGTGTATAAAACTATCTAGAGGGGGGTGAATAGATTTTATGCTTTTTACCCAATTTTTCGTGTTAGTCAAAATTACGAAATTACCCCTAAATAGATAAAGCAATAAATCAAGTAAAATATGCGGAAATTAAATAACACTTGATTTTTACGTGGAAACCCTCACGGGAAAAACCACGGGCTAGTAAGTAAGCCACACTCGAACCTCGAATCCACTAAATGTGTAAACGATTACAACCTAATCCCGGAAGTAATCACACACCTACCTAATCCCGGTATGAGTGAACCTAGTCCAATTTGCTTGCGATCTAAGCAACCTAATCCCGGAAGCTACACACAAGACTTACTTTCTCTATGAAGAGAATATAACCCTAAGTGAATATATGTGAATATCCAAAATGCAACGTAGAGCAAGGGAAACCCTATATGCTTATCTAAGATGATTAATATGCAATTAGAACAATCCTAGATATTAAAAACTAAATGACATGTTCAATCAAATAGTTTAGCTAATCAAGATTAAGCACAAAACCTAATTAGCTATCACAATACAACTTCTCAAACATACATCACACTAATCTCAATCTTGTATCCAAAGTATAGAAAATAACATACAAGTAATTAATTGAGATTGCTTGTTAAGAGAAACACAAAATATGTAAGTTATTAGTGAAAAGCTTACCAAGCAAAGTATGATGAAGAATCCATGCAAGATGACATCTAGATGATCTAAGATGATGCTAGATGATGATTGATGATCATGAAAAAGTGTTTGAGATGATAAAAATGAGTTCTTGGAATTTTTCTTCTCTTTGAAAAATATCCTAAGTATGAAATCTGAATATGAACTCTTGTAATTGACCTAAAGTCAAAGTGGCATATATATAGGGTGTCAAGATGAAGTGTGGTCGTTTTGATAAGTGACACCACAATTTTGCCATGGGCGCTGTACGTAGGGCGCTTCTGTACAGCGCCTGTACAGCGCCCCTGCTCTGTTCTCGCGAGAAAACAGAGGGGCGCTCTACGTAGAGCGCTTTGTAGAGCGCCTCTACAGCGACCGGATTAAATCGATCAAGTCTGTACAGCGCCCAACAGGGGCTGTTCGTAGAGCGCTTTTGTAGAGCGCTTCTAGGAGCGCCCAGTGCAAAAATGCAATCCTAAGTCTAAGCATGACAAGGCAATTGGATATGCAAGATGCAATCAAACTAACATGCAAGAAGAGATGTTAATGAGCATTAAGGCACACAAATAAGACACACAACATACAAGGATTAAACATATGCATGAGTTGTGAGTGTGTGCAACTATCTCTTCAAGATAAGTAAGCACTTAGAGTATTACCTTTGGAGTGCTTAACACTTGCAAGGGCCTTGAGCTTGAACACATTCCTAAGCTACCCTTACATAATCCCCACATATGGTTTGATCACGAAATAAGCCAATTAAAAACTACGGGAATCCTTACAATCTCCCCCTTTGGCTATTTTGTGACAAAACCATCACTCACATGATTCCTCACATAAAAATAGAAACAACGGGATAACATTGATCTTCTACAATACAAAAAGATAATAAACAAAGTAAAATCTTCAATG
The DNA here is from genome assembly GCA_030490815.1 of Acer saccharum. Taxonomy (NCBI): domain Eukaryota; kingdom Viridiplantae; phylum Streptophyta; class Magnoliopsida; order Sapindales; family Sapindaceae; genus Acer; species Acer saccharum. Next base: position 25,467,726 of record CM059876.1, read on the forward strand.
CTCCAATCTCTTGTAGAACAACCAACCCTACAAAACAAGGTTTCTATATTTTTCCAAAAAAAATGCATGTGAGATTAATCAAGTGATATCAAAACAAGCATTTACATTTTTAGAATTTAGGCACAACATTACAAAGATATGCAATGTATGATAAATGCAATGTTCCCCCTCAAAGGGTTACTCCCCCTCAATGTGATATCTCCCCAATGTGCACAATTGCAACAACAATTTGCATCTCCCCTTACCATATCCTACTCCCCCTTTTTGTCATGATATAGGCAAAGGAGTAGTCCCTAACCGGGTCACTCAAGGCAAAGAGAGATAGAAGCATGCAAGATATTTGCATATAAAAATAAGTCACTTTATGCATCTCAATTAATCGAAGAGAAACAAGGAGATTTATTTTTGAGAAAAATGTGTGAATCAAACATGCTTTGCATACAAGACATATAGCATTCAAGTCCAAAATACAATGGTATTTGGCAAAGAAAATGACAAAGGTTTCTAATAAGAATTCAAACCAATTTCACCAATGTGATGGGAAAAGCAAGGATATAGAGATTATTGATTTCAATTTAAGAGTAACTATATCCAACTTTATAAGCGAAACATGGCATGAGCGACTTTGCACCCTATTTGATTTTTCCGGATAAGATATCCGTATGATAGTAGCCATGTTCAACCAATAAAGAAAGAGAGACATTTGGAATGTAAATTCCTTTGAACGGATACAAGATCCTTTATTCATTTTGAGTCTCATAAGCTTTCACACAAGTTTTGCATTTTAAGAATATGCAATCATCAATTCATGCTTTTCATGTGAGCATGTTTTATGAATTTCATGCTTTTTCATTTGACATTAGCATGTTATAAAAGAATCATCATGTCATGGAGATAACTATAGGTCATTCAAATCATACTTCCTAAGAACATCTCCTAGTCCAAAAATGCATGTTTGAACATAAATATGACATGGATTGTAGACAAGCATTGATCACACTTATTAGATAGAAAACATATATACATATGTGCAACCAAGCTTACTCAAGCAATTAGGAAAGAGGCATAAGATTTTTTAAATTCTTGCAAACAACAAATATGCAAAATAGCTCTCTTTGCTTGAGTTCCCCATATAGCGTCAAGTACCATACTCATCACTCCACCAAACAAATTCCAATAGATCTACTAAGAGTTTTAAATCGAGTAGCATCTAAAGGTTTAGTGAATAGGTCCGCAAGTTGATCGTTTGTACCTACATGCTCAAGTACAATAACTTTGTTCTCAACAAGCTCTCTAATGAAGTGATGGCGGATGTCAATATGCTTAGTTCTAGAATGTTGGACCGGATTCTTGGAAATATTAATAGCACTCATGTTATCACAAAAGAGAGTGAGTGTACCTTGGTTGAATCCGTAGTCTACTAGCATTTGCTTCATCCATATAAGTTGAGTGCATCCACTCCCCGCGTTTATGTACTTGGCTTCCGCCGTGGACAAGGAAATCGAGTTTTGCTTCTTGCAAAACCAAGACACCAAGTTGTTGCCTAGAAAGAAGCAACCGCCCGATGTGCTCTTCCTATCATCATAATTTCCTGCCCAATCCGCATCACTATATCCTACAAGACTAGGATTAGTGTCAAATGAGTACCAAATCCCATAGTTGGAAGTCCCATTCACAAAGCGAATGACTCTCTTAACCGAAGAGAGATGGGACTCCTTGGGATCGGATTGGTACCTAGCACAAACTCCTACACTAAATGATATATCGGGCCTACTTGCGGTCAAATAGAGCAAGCTCCCTATCATGCCACGATATAAGGTTTGGTCCACACTTTTACCGCTAGCATCCTTGCTTAGCTTCAAAGTGGTGCTCATAGGAGTGTCACAATGTTTGGCTTTTTCAAGACCAAACTTCTTCACTAGGTTTTTGGCATATTTTGCTTGGGTTATGAAAATCCCATTATCTAGTTGCCTAATTTGCAAACCTAGAAAGTAACTAAGCTCACCAACAAGACTCATCTCAAATTCATGAGACATAACATCAACAAATTGTTGGACCTTGGTGTTGTTGGTGGAGCCAAACACTATGTCATCAACATATATTTGAGCTATGAAAAGCTCATCATTGTCTCTTTTGATGAATAGTGTCTTGTCAACACTACCTCTTGTGTAGTTGTTGTCAACAAGAAATTGAGTGAGGCGCTCATACCAAGCCCTCGGTGCTTGTTTCAACCCATATAGTGTCTTCTTGAGGCGATAGACATGGTTGGGGTGGTGAGCATCCACAAACCCCTTCGGTTGTTCAACAAACACTTCCTCTTGCAAGAAGCCATTGAGGAAGGCACTCTTGACATCCATTTGGTGCAATTTGAACTTGTGCACGCAAGAAATGGACAAGAGAAGCCTAATAGACTCTAAACGGGCAACGGGAGCAAATGTCTCCTCAAATTCGATACCCTCAATTTGAGAGTACCCTTGTGCTACAAGTCTAGCCTTGTTCCGCACTATGTTGCCATCCTCATCGGATTTGTTCCTAAATTTCCATTTGGTGCCTATGACATTAGTAGTCTTAGGCCTAGGAACTAGAGTCCAAACCTTATTCCTTTCGAATTGGTTTAGCTCTTCTTGCATGGCAAGAACCCAAAATTCATCATTTAAGGCTTCTTCAACCTTTTTGGGTTCAATTTGAGAGGTGTAGCATGTATAGCTAATAATATTAGCAAGTTGACGTCTAGTCCTAACACCCTCATTAACCTCTCCAATGATATCTTCTTTATCATGGAGTTTCCTAACCCATTGAGCGGGTTCTTTAGAGTCCAAGAGAGGAACTCTATCAATAGGTTGTGTGTCATCATTGTTGACATTAGATGTCCCAACATTAGGAGACACCACAACCTCCTCCAAAGGAGAACCATCACTAAAAATAACCTCCTCCTCATGATCATTTGACTTAAGCCTAGTATCATCAAATACGACATTGGATGATTCCATAACACTTAGAGTCTTTAAATTGAAAACTCTATAGGCTCTACTATTCAAGGCATAGCCAATAAAAATACCCTCATCACTCTTAGCATCAAATTTGTCAAGTTGATCACGGTCATTCAAAATGTAGCATTTGCTTCCAAAAGTGTGGAAGTAGCTAACATTTGGCCTCTTGCCTTTCCATAACTCATAGGAGGTGTTTCTAGTACCGGGCCTTAGGAAAACTCTATTTCCTATATAGCAAGCCGTATTGATGGCTTCGGCCCATAAGTTCCTAGGGACATTGTTGCTAAGCAACATCACACGGGTCATCTCTTGAAGGACCCTATTTTTCCTCTCAACAACTCCATTTTGTTGAGGTGTCCTAGGAGCCGAAAACTCATGGGAGATGCCTAAACCATTACAAAAGGTTTCAAAAGTGGCATTCTCAAATTCCCTCCCATGGTCACTTCTAATCCGTTTAATGCTTCTAATGTTAGAATTCATTTCATTTTGTAATTTAGTACAAAGCATTTTAAACTTATCAAAAGTTTCGGATTTTTCTCTAAGAAAATATGTCCATGTAAATCAAGAGAAATCATCAACACAAACAAAAATGTATCTCTTTCCACCCAAACTTTCGGTTTGCATGGGACCCATGAGGTCCATGTGGAGAAGCTCAAGAGGCTCCTTGGTGGTGAGATACTTACCCTTTTTGTGCATGCTTTTAGTTTGCTTTCTTTGTTGGCAAGGTCCACAAACATCATTGGCTTTCTTCCCAAGCTTAGGGAGGCCACACACACAATTGAACTTTCCAAGGGTCCGTAGATCCCTAAAGTTCATGTGGCCAAGTCTTTCATGCCACAACTCAATTTGCTCATCCATGGACACATGATTAGATACAATACTAGCTTCAAGACAATAACAGTTGTCGCTAGATCTCATGCCCTTCAACAAGGTTTGTCCATCGGGTTTTAGGATAGAGCAATAATCTTTAGAAAATAAGACGAAATATCCTTCATCACTAAGATGTGAAATGCTTATTAAATTGGTTTTCAAGCCATCAACAAATAAAGCATTGGATAAGGAGGGTAATCCGGGAATGGAAATGGTTCCTTTCCCTACAATATTTCTTTTGGATCCATCACCAAAAGTGACATTTCCACCTTTGAAATTCCCTTAAGCAATATAGTGTAAAATATACCTAGAGGGAGGGGGGGGGGGGGGGGGGGGGGGGGGGGGGGTGAATAGGTATTAACTCAAATTCTTCCAATATTAAAAATGATGCGGAATATAATAAAGAAAATGCACACTTGATTAGATTTAGCAAATGAATTGATTTCACTAATACAAGAGATAATCAATTTATAAGATATGCAATCAATGTAAGATATGGAAGATAAAAAAAATAAAAACAAAAAATGAACACAAGTGTTTTTACGTGGTAAAACCTCAAAGAGGAAACATCCACGGGTTGATACCACAACCACCGGCAAAGCAATCCACTATGTGAAAAAGGACTTACACACTCAAGCTATCACTCATGATATCCGCTCAAGCTATCAACTCCTAATCTACCCTCGGGCTAGTGAATCACCAAGCCTACTTCCTATCCGAGATGTATCCTACACCTCTAAAAAGTAACTTCCTATCCAAGACGCTCACGTCTTTAGGAAGATTTCTTGCTTGCCTATCCGGATCCTCCCGACCCTAGACAAGACTTCCTTGCTCTATCCACAAAGCTTCACTCACTTTGCTAGAGACTTCAACCTAATGCAAAGCTATGATCTAAAGTGATGCAAACACAAACAAATTAAGCTAGATGATCAATCAAGCAAAATGTACATGTTCAATGACAATCAAGAATATGCTTCCAACACACAATCACAAGATTATCTAGAAATCAAGACATGTAAATCAATAAGAACAAAGGTAGAATATTCAATATATCACACTAAAAACCTAGTTCTTAGATCATGAAATAAAACATAGAAAATAACATGAAGCACATCACACATACATTTTCTAGAATCAATTTCATGATAAATCAAGTTTAGCACATATATGTTCAAGAGAAATCACAAAGCTAAATCTCAATTAAAAAATGATCAAACACCCCTAGCATATGATCTAACATACTTCTTAACAAATTTCATCAATCAAATAGTAAGAATCAAGAGATGATCAAAGATGAAATTGAAAAAGAAGAAGTTGAAACAAACAACCTGACCACGTACTGAAAATGAGACTGCTGGGAAAAATTTCGAAGTCAAATGCCTCTGAAAATGCTTGGGATTTGTAGCTCTCTTCAAGACCAACAATTTTGGTTTTTGAATCGATTGATTTCAAGTTCGTATGAGAAAGTTATGATCAAAATAAGAAAATGAAAATTTGAAGAAAACTGCAGAAAATCGTGAAAATCCCTTCAAGTTCTTCAACAAGTGTGGAGGGAAGGAGAGGAGTTTAAAAAGGAGGAAAGAGAAGGTTTTTCAAGGCCAATCACCATGAGCCACGTCACCCTCCCGTGGGGGCCATGTGGGCCTCACGGGACCAGAGAGGGTCCCTGGCCGTGGGCCCCACGGCTTCCCCCACGGGGAGGGGCACACGTGGTCTCATGGCCACTCTAGCCTCTCTCGCGCACTCTCACGTTCTTCAGCCGTATCTTGGGCATCCGAACTCCGATTTCGAATCCGTTTACGGATTACGAATCGTGACTCCCTCACGCATGACTACGACTATACAACTTTGAAAAATGGTTGAGAAATCATCTCGGAATCCGACGATGAAGTCAACACAACAAATGAGAACGAAAAGTAGCGTAGTCAACATGTTTGGACTCGAAACCTAATGAATGAGTAACCGAAACGATCGGAACTCAATAATGCATTAAATAAGAACATGTTCAAGTCCTAAACACAAAATACACAAACAAATAAACACATATTCACATAAGCATGCCATATCAAAGAGATAGTCACAAAGCATGCAATTTCACAATGTTTGTCAATACAAGATCAATGCATGAGCATACTATGAAGTGTGTGAATGTGTTATACAAAATGTTTGAACCACGATGCAGGGACACACATGTATGAATTGTGTGTGTGTGCGCTAACGCCTTGCAAGAGGATGGAAGTCAAGATATACCTTTAACGCTTTGCACCTCTTGAAGACGACTTTTGCACTAGACGTTACTCTTCACTTTTTAAGCTTCCTTTATTCAAATAATGTCCTAAGCAACAACTAATACAAACATAGAGTGTTTTGCAATGGAATCAAGCCAATACAAATCATAAACCTTACAACCTTCCTCCATAACAAGAGTCTCGAAGAAACTCTTGTTTCATGTCATGTGCCTAGAGCACCCACTATCCAAATACCAAAAATTAGAAGAATTTGCCTTCAAGGCTATTTGCGCAACATGGCAAACATTTTCATTCTTTCTAATCCACTTAGCAACAATTTTAGCTTTCTTAGTGGTCTTTGGTACATGTGCTCTACTATTCCTAGGATCATGCAAATCAATATTATCATTCCTAGAAACATGCATCTTAGCTCTATTCTTTCTCTTTTCAATCATGCTTTGTTTTCTACACATTTTAATGTATTGAAAGCAATTTGGTCTAATATGACCATCACAACCACAAAAGTGACAAATAGGGATGAAAAAAGGAATCATATCATGTCTTTGTGCACGTATGGGAGCTCGTCCATGTCTTTGTGGATAAGTGGGTTCAATCCATCTTCGTTGTTGAATCGGTCTAGGTTGCTTCCAAGCTTGAGGTTGCATGATTGATCTCTTTCCTTTGTGAGCCAATGTTGGAGGAGTGTTGGCTTGAGGGACCCTAGGGGGTTGAGCTTGAGATTGCCTTCTTGGCCCCATCTTCACTTGTGCATTAGAACATTGTCCTACTTCTAACTTCTTCCTAGGAATTTGCACAATTGAAGTTTCTTCGTTCTTCAAGCTCTTGACAAACACGGTCTTGTTAGAGGTTGAGATTTTCTTGCCATCTTCATACCCAAGACCTCTCGTCACTTGGACTCTTTCCAACACCAAGTAAATGATCAAGCTTCTTGGTGCTAGAATCTATCCTAGCCAAGGACCCTTTAACTTCTACAAATTCCCTCTTCAAGCCTTCTTCACTTCTCTTGGATAAGTCTAACTCCTCAATTAACTTATCCTCTATCCTCTTCAATCTTTCCACTTGTTCACTTAAGTGGTCATTGTGAGCTGAAAGTTCAAGGTTCTCTTCTCTCAACCTCTCAATCTTTCTTGTGCTTTTAAATGCTAAATCATTGAACTCGGCATGGTATTTAGCAAGCACCTTTTGCTCCACAAATTTCTTTTTGGAAATAGAAGAGGAGTCACTTTCTACTTCACTAGAGTCAATTTCCTCTTGACTTATCTCCTCTTTTTCACTAGCACTTTTGCTCTTGTGAGAAGAGGCAAAAGCTAGGAAGTTAGCCATGAGCTATTCTTCACTTGAAGACTCATCTTCCTCATTGGAGTCATCACTACTCCCACTCCAAGTGGCGGCCATCACTTTGCCCTTCTTCTTTTCATTGTGATTAGCACATTCGGGGGCAAAGTGACCAATCCCACCACATTCAAAGCATCGAACCCCTTTCCTTTCGGTCCTCTCTTGTCTAGGCTCAAACTTCTTGAAGGAACCTTTCTTCTTCAAATCTTGTCCTCTTGACCCAAATCCCTTCTTCTTCTTGAACCCCATAACCTTATTAAACCTTTTCACGAATAAGGCAAGGTCTTCATCCGATTCATGCTTTGGCTCCTTTGCATCCTTAGATGCTTTCAAAGCTATTCCTTTAGACTTCTTAGGAGGAGTAGTGGTGCTAGGAGCCTTCCTAGACTCATATGCAAGGAGACGTCCAATCACCTCACTTGGCTTCATATCCATGTAGCCACTATTTTCTTCTATGGCCGTCACCTTTGATTCAAACCTATCGGGGAGAGATCTCATAATTTTTTGCTTGACTCTCCTATCCGAATACGGGTCTCCGAGTTGATGGCTTTGATTTACTATGTCCATCAATTTGATTTCGAAGTCATTGAAGCATTCATCCTCTCACATCCTAAGTCGCTCAAATTGAGTTTGGAGGACTTGAAGCTTGGACTCCTTCACCACCTCGGTTCCCTCATGTGCAACTTGAAGGATGTCCCATGCCACTTTTGCAATCTGAGTGTTCTGAATAAGCTTGTATTGATTCTCATCCATTGCACACATGATGGCATGCATAACCTTCCTATTCCACTTTGAAGCCTCAAACTCTTGCGCGTTCCATTGCGCCTTAGGCTTCAAAACATCTTCTCCTCCACCCGCGGGAGTCATAATAGGGAGATCATATTCGTCTTCCACCGCCATCCATGCACGGTCATGAATTTGGCATATGTAGGATTCCATCTTCCCTTTCCATTAGGAATAGTTCAATCCGGTAAGAAGTGGAGGCCTTGTGCTAGAAGCACCTTCGTTGCCACCACCATTTCCACCGTTTCCACTCATATTGTTTATGAATGAATGAAATGAATGCAAATGTATGAATGATCAAAAATCACACAAAATGCAAAACACACCAAAATAAGCAAGGATCACCTATGTATGTCTAGGAACCCGCTCTGATACCAATTAAAACTAATTATAGCACGGTGTGTATAAAACTATCTAGAAGGGGGTGAATAGATTTTACGCTTTTTACCCAATTTTTCGTGTTAGTCAAAATTACGAAATTACCCCTAAATAGATAAAGCAATAAATCAAGTAAAATATACGGAAATTAAATAACACTTGATTTTTACGTGGAAACCCTCACGGGAAAAACCACGGGCTAGTAAGTAAGCCACACTCGAACCTCAAATCCACTAAATGTGTAAACGATTACAACCTAATCCCGGAAGTAATCACACACCTACCTAATCCCGGTATGAGTGAACCTAGTCCAATTTGCTTGCGATCTAAGCAACCTAATCCCGGAAGCTACACACAAGACTTACTTTCTCTATGAAGAGAATATAACCCTAAGTGAATATATGTGAATATCCAAAATGCAACATAGAGCAAGGGAAACCCTATATGCTTATCTAAGATGATTAATATGCAATTAGAACAATCCTAGATATTAAAAACTAAATGACATGTTCAATCAAATAGTTTAGCTAATCAAGATTAAGCACAAAACCTAATTAGCTATCACAATACAACTTCTCAAACATACATCACACTAATCTCAATCTTGTATCCAAAGTATAGAAAATAACATACAAGTAATTAATTGAGATTGCTTGTTAAGAGAAACACAAAATATGCAAGATATTAGTGAAAAGCTTACCAAGCAAAGTATGATGAAGAATCCATGCAAGATGACATCTAGATGATCTAAGATGATGCTAGATGATGATTGATGATCATGAAAAAGTGTTTGAGATGATAAAATGAGTTCTTGGAATTTTTCTTCTCTTTGAAAAATATCCTAAGTATGAAATCTGAATATGAACTCTTGTAATTGACCTAAAGTCAAAGTGGCATATATATAGGGTGTCAAGATGAAGTGTGGTCGTTTTGATAAGTGACACCACAATTTTGCCATGGGCGCTGTACGTAGGGCGCTGTACGTAGGGCGCTTCTGTACAGCGCCCCTGCTCTATTCTCGCGAGAAAACAGAGGGGCGCTCTACGTAGAGCGCTTTGTAGAGCGCCTCTACAGCGCTCGTACAGCGACCAAATTAAATCGATCAGGTCTGTACAGTGCCCAACGGGGGCTGTTCGTAGAGCGCTTTTGGGAGCGCCCAGTGCAAAAATGCAATCCTAAGTCTAAGCATGACAAGGCAATTGGATATGCAAGATACAATCAAACTAACATGCAAGAAGAGATGTTAATGAGCATTAAGGCACACAAATAAGACACACAACATACAAGGATTAAACATATGCATGAGTTGTGAGTGTGTGCAACTATCTCTTCAAGACAAGTAAGCACTTAGAGTATTACCTTTGGAGTGCTTAACACTTGCAAGGGCCTTGAGCTTGAACACATTCCTAAGCTACCCTTACATGATCCCCACATATGGTTTGATCACGAAATAAGCCAATTAAAAACTACGGGAATCCTTACAACATCCCGTCCAATCGGAATAAATAAATTAAATATTTAAAAAATTTATTTAAATCGAAATTAAATCCACAATGGGCCTAGGAGTTGTTCTTAGGCTTACAGTACCTATTCCAAGGCCTTTAATATCCTAGGCTTAGTTCCTTCTTATCATCACAAATACTGATGACGTGGCGAAGGAAAAACATGGATACACGCTGAAAAGTAATCATCGTTACACGCTAATATTAATGCATCGTGTACGGATGATTACTTTACATCGTGTAATCGTTGACATAGTTTCATCTGGATATTTGAACATGCAATTGGTCCATGATTACACGCTGAAAAGTAATCATGTTTACACGCTAATATTAATGTATCGTGTAAGGATGATTACTTTACATCTTGTAATCTTTGACATAGTTTCATCTGGATATTTGAACATGCAACTGGTCCATGATTACATGCTGAAAAGTAATCATGTTTACTCGCTAATATTAATGTATCGTGTAAGGATGATTACTTTACATCTTGTAATCTTTGACATAGTTTCATCTGGATATTTGAACATGCAACTGGTCCATGATTACACGCTGAAAAGTAATCATGTTTACACGCTAATATTAAAGTATCGTGCAAGGATGATTACTTTACATCTTGTAATCTTTGACATAGTTTCATCTGGATATTTGAACATTCAACTGGTCCATGATTACACGCTGAAAAGTAATCATCGTTACACGCTGAAAAGTAATCATCGTTACACGCTAATATTAATGCATCGTGTACGGATGATTACTTTACATCGTGTAATCGTTGACATAGTTTCATCTGGATATTTGAACATGCAACTGGTCCATGATTACACGCTGAAAATTAATCATGTTTACACACTAATATTAATGTATCGTGTAAGGATGATTACTTTACATCTTGTAATCTTTGACATAGTTTCATCTGGATATTTGAACATTCAACTGGTCCATGATTACACGCTGAAAAGTAATCATGTTTACACGCTAATATTAATGTATCGTGTAAGGATGATTACTTTACATCTTGTAATCTTTGACATAGTTTCATCTGGATATTTGAACATTCAACTGGTCCATGATTACACGCTGAAAAGTAATCATGTTTACACGCTAATATTAATGTATCGTGTAAGGATGATTACTTTACATCTTGTAATCTTTGACATAGTTTCATCTGGATATTTGAACATTCAACTGGTCCATGATTACACGCTGAAAAGTAATCATGTTTACACGTTAATATTAATGTATCGTGTAAGGATGATTACTTTACATCGTGCAATCTTTGACATAATTTCATCTGGATATGGTTTAACATGCAACTGGTCAATGATTACACGCTGAACAGTATATAGTATTACAGATGACCCATTGAAATAATCGAAGGACATTTAGAAATAAAACAAAGGACTTTTAAACTTTCTAGGTACATTGACACAGGACTTTAATCTCCCAAGATTCATAAATAAAGTTCAACTTTCCACGGTTCATGACTCTTGGAATATGCAAAGTTGATTTATCTTTCCAACAAGTGAAAATATATTGTTTTTTAAGTGAGGGTGGGACCGTCCAAGAGATTCTTATATACACTTGGCTATGGTGGTGGTTGTAGGCAAAGTGGTTTTTTTCAGAAATGAAAAAGTTCATGGTCTGAATTTTTTCCTTTTTTTTTTTTTTTTTTCTTTTTTCTTTTAATAGATCTATTTTCATGTACTTGGTAGGTCTCTTTGATAGTTTCAAATTTCCAGACTTCAAATTCTACTACTAAGCATTCTCATTCTTCCGTTGTCAAACACATACAAGGCAGGAAATTCTAAGGAAATACTTGATAGATTTGGCAATACAAAATCTGGTGTTGGACATGTTGAATTTGTGCTTGTTAACACAAATTCCAACAAGTCTTGTTGCACACGATCTAAGTAAGGAAAAAATTATCCATTTCCTTCGTCATGGTATCAAGGTTAGATGGATCGATTTTGTTCAGAATTGTCACAAACTCATTCTGAAAATGCAATCATCTGAGTTCATTCATCGACAAACTTCAATCACTGTCCAAGCTTATGTTCTCCCGAGTTTATCATCTTCGCGTTACACTCGTAGTGTTAGTGTTGGAATGTGTGATGTTTTGTGTATTTATATGTAAGAGGATTATGTATGTGTATGAAAGCTGAGCAGTTCTAGTTGCTTCTCCTGCTCCTCTAATTCTTTTTCCTTAGCTTCCAGACGAGACAAAACCTTGACAATCTCTAATAATATCACAGCACATTTTTGCTTTTCCTTCCCTCAGTTCCCTCATGATACCAGTTTGTGAATATCAAACAGAGATAGGAAACCAAACACACAAATACAGAAAACATAGCTTCAATGCTTTGATATCTGCCTCATCACCTGTAAATTTTCTCTTCATTGCAGCAATGAATGGTTTCCTGTCAACTGGACACAAACATCACTACAATTGGTCATGGGATGAGGTATGTTTCAACATTATTATGTAGAATTTCCTACCTTGTCTATGATGATTTTAAAAGGATAAAATATATTGTTCAAATGTAACTTGCAATCTTGTAAATGTGAGATTGGTTGCAGGAGAGAAATCTCTGGCCAACTAATGTTGACGGTGTTAATAATTTCCTTTTTATATGTGGGAACATGAGAGAAATCTCTGGCCAACTAACGAAGAACTCATCGGTAATAGTCGACTTGACCCTGATTGTTCTGTCCAATTAAACAGAAGTTCTTGATACGTCTTCGGTAGAGAGGTTTAAGCGCCGGGGGTGATGCTCAAGTTGGCATTAGTGTTGTTTGCGACCAGTATCCTTACTAATTTGTACAATTTTTAAAGGTTACTGGATTAGAAGAGCTGCACCCCACGAGACATGAGGCGGAACAAGATTATTGGGCGAACATTGACGTTGATCTATCCAAAGGTCCCCAATTTGTCCCCAGTCCGCATGGTGTGCCCAACTACCATCTCCACTACCGAAACAGATACACATGCGGGGTCACACCTACTGGATTTCCAAGAGCAATTCCCATTGATGTTGCTTGCTGTGATGGAAGTTCCTTCCATGTTAGAAATATGATTTTATTTGTAAAAAAAAAATAATATTAAAAAATCAACACTGCGAATGAAATGTAAATATACATCAAATATATTAAACCCTTTAATATAAAGAATGAAATGTGAATCGCTGTATTAGCCACGCAACAATTTCAAAGACTACATTAATGTAGCGTGTAAGCATAGTTACTTTTCATCGTGTAATTGCAATATTAATGATTCAACATGCAATTTGGTCAATGGTTACACGATTTAAAGTAACCATGATTACACGATACATTTATATATCATATACTCATGGTAACAAATTGGCGTGTATTCATTCAGACTGTGACCATGTTACGTATAATCAGAGTGTTCCTAGTTATCATGTAAATATAAAACTGTTAAATAGCTATGCCTGATAAACGACCACATCATATACCAAATTTACGTCAAAAACTAAGGTTATTACACGCTACATATGAAGAATAGTGTAATGAATGATGTGCAGCGTGTAAACCATTCACACCGTTGCTTGTTGAAGGATTGAACATGCAACAGAGCCAAAGATTATACAATGGCTCGTTCTACTGTTGGCAGGTTTGCAATCTGGATGTAGACTGTGCAGAGATTCGACATGGGAAACTTTTTCTTTTTGGATAAGGTTTCACTGTTTGATTGAGGGGACAAGAGGGAGCAAGTCTGGATATGATGTAGATTCTACAAAGATTCGCAAGGATACATACTTTTTATTTGGATAAGTGAAAGGTTGTTGACTTGTTCATTGATGGGACCTCATTACAAGTGATATTTAAATTATTTTTTAAAGTGAGAGGGTCGGACCGTCTGAGTCTCCTTATTGATTGTTGCAGGTAATTCGGTGGCCGGCTACAGCCACTTAATAAAGTTTTATTTTTTTCCTGTGTTGTTTTCACTTGAGGTTAAATCACTTTGCATATTCCAAGATTCATGAACCTTGGAAATTTGAACTTTATTTATGAATCTTGGGAGATTAAGGACTGTGTCAATGTACCTAGAAAGTTTAAAGTCTTTTGTTTAATTCTAAGTGTCCTTGATTATTTCATGTGATCTGTAAAGCAAATATATAGCAAACAACATATTGTATTATGTGTAATTTTCAAGGCATGAAGTGAATGACAAAAAGAATGAGCCTTTAAAATACAAATATTTTCTTCTCTATTTGTTTAGTTATGTAACAAAATATCGATATCAATCCAACTCTTCAGTTTTGTGATATTGTTAACAGTTTCCTTTTTTCGGTGGTTACCAAGAGAGAAATCTGTAGCCGACTAATGAAGAACTCATCCGCACTAGTCGACTGACCTTGATATTCTGTCCAAATATACTGAGAGGTGTAAAGGGCATCCTTGAGAATGATGGGACTGATTGAGCCACAATCGAGACTCCATACACTTTTGAATCACTATCAGAGTGAGACTCGAGAGCACAAAACAGCCTTCAAACAGCTAGTTCATCATCTACACAAACTTACTTCAAACAGCCAGTTCATCATCTGAACAAACTTGCCATCATCATAATTACATTTTGTGTAAGTTTAATAGGTTTATATATGGAGATGTATATGTTTTGATGACTTTTATGTCATGGAAGCACTAAGAAGATGTTTTATATCACTGTTGCTATGTATATTATATGATATGGATTAAATATTTAAACATTCCACCGACCATCATTGATGTTGCTTGCTGTGCTGGGAGTTCCCCCATATTCGAAATATGATTTTCTTTGTTAAAAAATAAATAAATAAACATTAACAAAAAGAATGAAATGTAAAATTACACTAATTAAACCTCCTTTCATATAAAGAGTCAATCACTGTATCACCATGCAACACTGTCAAAAATTACACGATCAAAAAAATAAATACATATATTTTCATAAAAGAAAATAAATATAAAGAATCAAATGTGAATCGTGAATCAGCCATGCAACACTCTCAAAGAATGTGTTTATATTGTGCGTTTGAATGAAAGATCATACACACTTTTGGTCGATGATTACACGATGAAAAGAACCATGGTTACACGATATATCACTTTTATTGTGTAAGAATGCTTACTTTTAATCAGTAATATTTGATACTGTTGTTTCGGATCAACAGTGTCAAAGATAACACGATGCAAAGTAAGCATTATTACACGATTCATTTATATATCGTTTAAGGTTATTACTTTTCATCGTGTAATCGTTGACACTGTGATCCAAATCAACATTGTGAATATACACGATTAAAAGTAAGCCTCCTTACACGATGAAAAGTAATCATGGTTAATTTTATCGTGTAACCTTTGACACTGTGATTTGGATCAATGAACATGCAACACGATATGATTACACGTTGGGTCGTGCCACTATTGCTAGATATTGCCAGTCTGGATCTAGATTGTACAGAGATACGCATGTGAACTTATTTCATTTTCGATACGTGTTTCACTGTTTGATTGATGGACAACAGGGAGCAAGTCTGGATCAAGTGAAAATATTGTTTGTGACTTTGTGGTGCTTGTTGTAGCCTGTAGGCAAAGCAGATGTTCTCTCAGAAAAATCTTTTTTATTTATTTATAATCTATTTTCTGTAGGTTAGTCTCTTTGAAATCAATATCCAGACTTCAAATTCGACTAAGCATTCTCATGCTCCATCCGACGGCATCTTGGTAATGAATTTTGTTTTTGCTTGAATAAAGTCTTATTTTTGTTCTGTGTTGTTTTCTTACGGTGTTAACAATTTGTTTTCTTTTTTTGGAGGAACAGGAGACAAATCTTGACCAACTAATGAAGAACTCATGGCCACTAATCGACTGACCTGATGTTCTGTCCAATTAAACGGAAATGTGTAGAGGAGGTGGTGGCAGTGTCTTCGGTCTTGATAATCGAAGAGATGAGCCTTCTTCATGGAAGCACTGAGAAGATGATTATATGTCAGGTAATATTATGTATAGGTTAGCTGGTGAGCTTCCAAACAGTGTCACTACTACTAAACAAAATGAGACACGACCGAGACTCCATATCTGATGAATCACTGTCAGAGTGAGACTCGAGAGCACAAACAGCCTTCAAACAGGCAGAGTTCATCATCTTCCCAAACTTGCCATACATCTTAATGGCATTTGGTGTAGTTAATAGGAGTATATAAGGAAATGTATAGATTTGACTGACTTTTATGTCAGCAAGCAATGAGAAGATGATTTTATGTCATGTGATATGCATATTTATGTTTTTAGATTTAAATATTTAATCATTCCACCGACCACCATTGATGTTGCTTGTGGCTGAAGTTCCTTCCAAGTTAGAAATAAGATTTGTTTGTTAGAAAAAAAAAAAAAAAAAAAAAAATAAAATTATACTACGAATGAAATGTAAATATATACAAAAATATATTAATCCTACTTTAATATAAAGAATGAAATGTGAATCACTGTATCAGCCTCACAACAATTTCAAAGAAAACATTTAAGTTGCATGTAAGCATGGTCGCTTTTCATCGTGTAATTGCATTATTAATGATTCAACATGCAACTGGTCTATGATTACAAGCTAAAAAGTAAGCAGTTACACGCTACAATTAATGTATCGTGTAAGGATAACTTTAAATCTGTATTCTTGTCATTGTATCATCTGAATCAAATTTTCA